>SJYX01000212.1:0-14613 GCA_006410675.1 Oreotragus oreotragus
TGCTGGCATATTGAGTGTAGCACTTTCACAGCATCATCTTTCAGGATTTGAAACAGCTCTACTGGAATTTCATCACCTCCACTAATTTTGTTTGTAGTGATGCTTCCTAAGGCCCACTTGACTTCACATTCCAAGATGTCTTGCTCTAGGTGAGTGATCACACTGTCGTGATTATCTGAGTCGTGAAGATCTTTTTACTTGACATAAAATATCCATTCTAGGTATCTAAAAGGAACAAGTGATGAAGCCAAGCTGCTGGAGGGCTTGGGGACAGGAAATCTTCAGCATCATTTTTAGTTGTTTATTAGTGAAAATAAAGAGTTGTCGTAATAATGTGAATATCTGTAAGAGATGAAGATTGGTTGCTCATTTGTTTAAGATTGTTAAATACAAACATTTCCATAGGCTAAGTGATCAAGAGAGAACAGAAATACAAAGAAATTTTAAAAAATAATAGAAGGAGAAAAAAATCCAAAAGTAGAGACAAGTTTTTCTTATCGAGACAGAGGGAAAAAAGATTAATAGATTTATAAAAATATGTATAAAACATAATAACAAAAAGAGGTAACTAAAACAAATTTCAATTGTCTGCCCTTTCCCTAATACAGTCCTTTGTACAAAAAGGTAAGGACAGCAGTTAAAAGTGGGAAAAAAAAAAAACAAACTTTTTTACAACTAGAGAGTCAACTGGAGGAGAAAAGAAACATTGGGGAAATAGCTATAACAGTATGGGTTTGCAATAAACTCAATTAACAGTTTCATGAATTTCTTCATTTGCTTTTCTTTTCTTTCTTTATTTATTTATTATTAGTATTTTTTTTTATGAATTGGGAGATAGCTGAAGTCAAGAGTTGGCATGGCAGAAGTTCATTGGACAAGGGGTTGACTTTCTCTCCCCATTTTAACAATTGTTTTTCTATATATTACAGACTAACACAAATTTGTTACAATTTTGCAATAGCTTGATTATAGCATTTCTCAGAGATATCCATTATCCCTGTGGAAGAGTAGTGTATTTCCAAGAGACTTAACAAGCAAAATAGTCATATGTTTACCACAACTTCTTCACCTTTCTCTTTGCACTTGAATGGATTTCAAGAGACCCTTGATCAATGTTTTCCTCAGTGACAAGAAATCTTCAAACACATCTTGAAAGAGCAATCGATACTCATTGCTGAAAATCAGAATTATTTAACCTTTACATGATGAAGTCAGAGCCTCTCCCACTTTGCCTTTTATCACTTATAAAATGCTTGAATGGTATTGTACTTTGTTAAAATAAATAAATTTGAAATCAAAATGTCTCACAAAATATGTGAATAAGAAGCAGATAAATATACATTGCTATTTTGTGAAATGAAAATATGAGAACAACTTCTGTGAACTATGTAGATCAGCTGGTAAACACACAAGGTCAAAAGGCTGCAATTGCATGCCCTCGTACACAGCCAAAACCTGTAACTTGGTCCTTAGCCAGGGACCACACATTTAACTCTTGGTAAACATCTCAAAAATTAATACCATTTCTATAGGTCCAATGATGGTCACAGTAGAGAATTTTATGAATGAGAACAATTTGGGGCCATTGGAAATAAAAGGTCTTTGAATCAAGACACCTATCTTCTAGCCTCAACTTCACCATGAATTAGCTAGGAAGTCAGAATTGATGCATTCATTTTCTTCTTCATTCTATCATGGATCCATATATTTATTACATAATCCTTAGCATACAGTATGTGCTAGGCAATGCTCTCGGAGAAGGCAATGGCACCCCACTCCAGCACTCTTGCCTGGAAAATCCCATGGATGGAGGAGCCTGGTGGGCTGCAGTCCATGGGGTCTCTAAGAGTAGGACACGACTGAGCGACTTCACTTTCACTTCTCATGTTCATGCATTGGAGAAGGAAATGGCAACCCACTCCAGTGTTCTTGCCTGGAGAATCCCAGGGACGGGGGAGCCTCATGGGCTGCCGTCTATGGGGTCGCACAGAGTCGGACATGACTGAAGCAACTTAGCAGCAGCAGGCAATGCTCTAGGTGCTAGCAATTCAGTGATAAACAAAGGCCACACTATGTGCAAGGGCTCTGCCAATAGTCCTAATAAGCTGTTTGGATTTTAAACTGAGAGAAGAAACCACTGAAACTTTTCAGCAAAAAGTAATATAATTTGGTTTATGTTTTCTAAAACTCACACTTTATTTTATCCATAAAAGAGTGAAAGCAATTCCAAACCATTTCCACAATCATTCCTTCATTGGAACATGCAAAGGAGACAAGGAGGTATTCTAGGGCTCATTCTGTTATTGAAATTCACTGACATAGCACATTCAGATTATGAATAAATACTGACTAGTGACAGAGGCAAAACAGGAGTACAGTTTATTAGTTCTTCTGATACTACTGCTTCATTTCAGTAGGCAGGTATGAATATGCTCATCCAAACAGCCACCACGTGCATTAAGCTCTGTGCACGTAATTGATCTCACCAAAGTGCAGAAACGTTAGTTTTATCTTAGAAGAGTGGACCTACACAATGTTCCTGGCTCAGAGACCGACATTTCTCAGTGGATGAATTTGGAATTGAAACTCATTTCCTCCTGTCATGATCTTCAACCAGATTTCAATTTCATAACCATCTTCAATTCCATCATGTCTCCAATCACCTAACCATAAGAACCTCTGAAACTCATTCTTTCACATTTTACACTGTTACTAGTTAACTTTTGAGTTATCTAGCATTTCTATTTCTTCCACTTTACAAAATCTTAGCCCTTGGTAGCTTTCGCACACTGGGGAGTTTGAAGACTTAGTTATGAAGAAGAAAATTCTTCAGGATATTTACAGAGAAGCAGGAGATATGTTTAAAACATAGATTTAATGCTGCATAGCTAACTACTCATAAAATGCTTAATAAAGAAGTCTCATAATTAATTCACTAAACTCCTAGAGGAGTGAGGGCACGTTTCATAAAAACAGTAACATTTGAGTTGGCTCTTAAAAAAGGAAGCTGGAATGAAATTCAGTCTTTATCCAGATTTTTTTTTCATCTCTTAACATCAGTGCTCCTTGAATTAAGTTCTTAAAATGCAGTTCTCATCATTGTGAAAATATCTTCCCTTCAGTATCTAAGCAAGAGGTCCAGTCCATATTATGCAACCCAAAGCCATTGGCATGATGCTGCTTTCCTGTTCCTGCTTTATTTTTACCATGGAATTTCTCATTGTACAGTAATATACCACTGTTGCGCAAGATTACTTTAGAGCAACAGACATTTTTAATAGTAATGGTTTTGAAAATAGTTAAGGTCCATTAGTAAAAAATATCACTAGTATATCAAGCTCCAAAGCTTAGAACAACTTTAAAAAGTAAAATTCAATGTACAGTTATTTAAATAAAAAACAAATAATTATATTTTGGTATATTTGGCCAAAAGCTGGGATAGAGCAAAGATGCAGATATCATTAAATCACTGAAGTTTGGAAAATTCCATTGTAATAGATGGCCTTAGAATAGTAACCATCAAACACCACCTGATAACACTTCAAGAAACCTTGGCCATATCTTGCATTTTCATAGCCTTGTGTCTTTCCTCAGGCCACTTCTTGTCTTGAATGCTGGTTTCTTTCATTCAGTTTGTTGTTGTTTTTCAGTCACTAAGTTGTGTCGGATTCTTTGCAACCCCACGGACTGCAGCACACCAAGCTCCATTGTACTCCACCCTCTCCCGGAGTTTGCTCAAATTCACGTCCTCTGAGCCTTTATTCAATTATCACCTCCTTTTCTAACACCTAGTTTGTATCTTTTCCTATAGAATTTAATATATACTCTGCTGCTACTGCTAAGTCACTTCAGTCGTGTCCGACTCTGTGCGACCCCACAGACGGCAGCCCACCAGGCTCCCCCGTCCCTGGGATTCTCCAGGCAAGAACACTGGAGTGGGTTGCCATTTCCTTCTCCAATGCAAGAAAGTGAAGAGTGAAAGTGAAGCTGTTCAGTCGTGTCCGACTCCTAGCGACCCCATGGACTGCAGCCTACCAGGCTCCTCCGTCCATGGGATTTTCCAGGCAAGAGTACTGGAGTGGGGTGCCATTGCCTTCTCCGATATATACTCTAGTATATATTAAAATAGTTTTTGGTATAGTTATCATCTCTGCTGTGCTGGGAACTCTATGAAAGGAAGACTTTTACGGGATGTATTCCTGGTTGTCTGTTCTGAGCAGAAGGCCTGGCTCACGCTTCCCAGTGGGTGAATGAATGAGAAAGTACAGTGTCGGTGTTTAGTTACTATTTGCTGAATTGACTTGATTAGGACACTGAAAAATTGAGCTCCCTCAAGTATCCGTTGTTAAATGTCACTTCAGACTTAGACAGCAGTGATGAATCATGGCTTCTGAAAGACCATATTTAAAATAAGCATCCGTTGCCTGGGAACAGAGCAAGTCCTCCCAACAGTTTTATGGATTATCTTATCAGGTTAGCTCATATCAGCAAAAAACCTCTATGAGCATGGGAAAGAAAAAGAGAGAAAAGAAGAAAGAGAAAATCATCATAATCTCGATGGTCATTTGTATAGAATTTTACCATTTCCTTACACTTCACCTCCGATTTCTATCACATGATAGGTATTATTATTATTAATGGTAGTACTTGTTTTTGTTGTCATTGACTGCTTTGTGACCCCATTGAATGTAGCCCTCCAGGTTCCTCTCTCCATGAGATTTTCCCAGAAAGAATACTGGAGTGGGTTGTGATATTTCTTTCTCCGAAGGATCTTTCCAACCCAGGGATGGTGCCTGTATATCCTGCGTTGGCAGGCAGATTCTTTACCACTGAGCCACCAGGGAAGCCCCATAGTGGTGGTATTATTATTGTAATTCTCATAATCCACTAAAATGATACAAATAGAGGTGAAAATAAAGTACCAACCTGCATCCTTGCCTCCCTGCCTTATTTATTTTGTAGATGTTCACTTTTATGTTATTTTCTTAATTCATAAATCATAACTATTTTAGATCAAATTTTATATCAAGGTGAAGACCAGTTGTACACAAGGGTAACATATTCTACTTTTAAAGCTGTCCCATCAGCCCTCCCATTTGGCCAAACATGTAATTCACTAGAAGAAATTAACTTTTAAAATTATGTTAAAGTAATTTTTTAATGAAATGCTTTAGATATGCATTTAAATTATACACACATTATGTATGCATATTCCCTTTAATAAACAGATTTGGATATGATCTGGGAAATTGTTTTGAGGATGAAAGACTAATTCTAAACACTTGATATAAGAAAGTCTACTTTTTTTTTCCCCAAAACCTAATTACTGAAGAAAATTTCCAGGATGTTTCATAGGATATGTGTGCAACACTCTCTTTTTTTCTACACTGCATAGATGAAGTAAGTTTTCATGGAATTGAATAAGTTTCTTCTAAGCCAAAATTGTCAAAAAGATCATAAATCAAAGAAAGAAAAAGGAAAGTTCTCAGAAAAAAAAAAAAGAAAACTATTGCCTTTTCTTTACTAAAAGCTAGAATGAAATAACTCAAGTAATATATCAGACAGAGTTCAATCCAGGAAGTAGAAACACTAGGAGTACTGTGGTTTTATTATAGCAGTTGTATATTACCCAACTGTGGGATAAGCTAGAAATTAAGTTTAGAATGAAGAAGCTGGAAGATCAGAATAAAGTTAGTAAGCAGCCTTCCTGAAGCACTGGCAATGATGGAAATATTAGGGCTTGCACGGGAATCTAGGAAGCCAGTCAAACCTGTCTGCTGATGTGTGACTATGACAGGGAGCTGATGGGAATATCTGTGAAATAGCTCTTTCTCTGGATCTTATAGTGAGTCTAGGGTTGCAGGTGGTTATCAGTGCCAGCAGTCAGAAAGAACTGGGCATAAAGCCTGAGTTAGTGAAGACACACTGACCCCCTCCAAGTCTATTAACCACAATAACCTTCAGAGCCAAGTAACTCCTGCTTCACTTCTNCAGCCTTCCTGAAGCACTGGCAATGATGGAAATATTAGGGCTTGCACGGGAATCTAGGAAGCCAGTCAAACCTGTCTGCTGATGTGTGACTATGACAGGGAGCTGATGGGAATATCTGTGAAATAGCTCTTTCTCTGGATCTTATAGTGAGTCTAGGGTTGCAGTTGGTTATCAGTGCCAGCAGTCAGAAAGAACTGGGCATAAAGCCTGAGTTAGTGAAGACACACTGACCCCCTCCAAGTCTATTAACCACAATAACCTTCAGAGCCAAGTAACTCCTGCTTCACTTCTGCCTTCTGCCACATCTTGCAAAATTTTAGTTTTGGTCAACTCTGTCAGGAAATGAGTCCTAGAAACTGTAGTTTTAGCTTTTTCAATTTACTCAGAAAAAAAAAGAAAAAAAACACCAGCTTTTTTAGTTCAAATTTCTTTGAAGTGTTAGTATATTAAAGCTATCAAGTAAATAGAATATATATTCTAGAGAGATTCTGATTTTAAAGTCTTTTGAATGGAATATACTTTCTAAAGTAAAGGGAAATTTTAAGTAAGCAATGGATAGAATTGTCAATAATAATCAGAGAGGAAGATTTCCTCAAAGATCTTGCATAATATATTGGTATAAGGAGAATCCATATTAAGACACCATGGTCTGGTGGCTCAGATGGCAAAGAGTATGCCTGCAATATGGGTTTGATCCTTGGGTCAGGAAGATCCCCTGGAGAAGGAAATGGCAACCCACTCCAATACTCTTGCTTGAAAAATCCCATGGACAGAGGAGCCTGGCAGGCTACAGTCCATGGAGTTGCAAGGAGTCAGACATGACTGAGCGGCTAACACACATGGTTATAGAAAAACAATTGTTTGAATCCTATGATATGTTGACTTTCTCAGTTTGTCACCTTTGGGCTAATATTATAGTTCAGTTTATCCATAACCAAGAATCGGTTTTTACCACAGAGCAGCTTTCTGAATTTTCACCATGGAAACTGGAAACAAATGGCCCCTAAAATAGCCAGAGTTCCAAGATGAAACTTCTCCAAGAGCAGTGAATGGCAATGTCAGTTCCTCTGGATTTATGACTGAGCCTCTTTTAGTTCACTGCACTTCTTTAAATATATGGATTGTGTGAGCTCAGTTGAACCAGAGACTACCCTTTATCAACTATGAGAGCTTTAGCAAGTCACTTTCTCTTTCTGATCTTCCTATTCTTTGTTCACTTAATCATTAATGCATTCATTCAAGCAGCATGGCCTGCTACAGTTCATGGGGTCACAAAGAGTTGGACACAACTTTATGACTGCATAACAACAACCAACCATCTACTTGATTTTTTTGTTGTATTACCCAATACATATGTTTCTTCGCTAGAAAGGATCCTCCACAGTTGGTGCTATGAAGACAGTCGGTATGTTTTGCCATCCTAGATCTCAAAGAGTTCTTGAAGATTCGGGGAAGTCTCCCCTGAGAAAGATAAAATTAATTAGAGACCTGAAAGTAATTACTTAGTCAAAAAAGTAGAGACTAAAAGTGAGGAAAAGAGATAATTGCTGAGTTGAGAATGGTACAAATAAAAACATGTTTTGCATAGAGTAATCAATGAGCTCAGCGGACATTGGGAAGCATTTCATCTTCCCCATCCAGTGATGGAAAGAAATATCATAGAAGAGAAAAACAGACAATGGCATCAACAGGAATCTCAGAGAAACAGAAAAGCGGTACCTGACCATGTGTGAAGCTGCAGGACTTCAACAGTGCTTTGCATTAGAAAAAATTCTCTACAGATAGTATGAAAATATTCAAATAAAAGATAAGAGGCAGGTGAGAATTTCAGTAATCTCTTCTAACCCTTTCATTCTGTTCTTCTAAATATTGCTTCTAATAAGTGAAATGTGGCTACTGAGCACTTGCAGTGTAGCTGGTCTGAGCTGAGATGTGCTGTAAGTAAAAAATTCACACCAGATTGTGTAGCCTTAGCATAAAAAATGTAAAAATATTATTAATAAATCTTATATTGATTCTGTGTTGAGATTTAAATGTTTTAGATATATTGGGTTGCATATATTATATTGCAAAAATTATTTTTCACTTCTTCTTTATATATGTTTAATGTAGTCACTAGCAAATTTAAAATTACACGTGCAAGTCTCATCATTTATCTATTGTCAGTGCTGCTCTGAATCATTTGCTCCCTGGGTAACCACAGAATGCTGATGATTTTTCTAGAGTTTTTGCTGGCCAAAAGGGGAAATTTTCTTTTTAGTAAATCAGAATACTACAGAAGGTTACATTTATCCCTGAGATGATACCCACCAGTATCTGAGACAGAAACCATCTAACTAGGTTATATGCTGTACAGACTTCAGGAGAGCAGTTTAGAAGATTATGTGGGAATTAAAATATATGCACATAGCCTATTGTGTATCAACAAGATACGTGCTCAGAGAAGACGCCTACACACCACTTAGAATACTGGTTTAAATTTTTCCACCAATAAAATCACTTTAAATAAACAAGGGGAAAAAAACTAGCAATAGTACAGTGACTGCCACATACTATAGCTAAATGTTTTAGAGAAAATGAATTTTTCATGAGTGTTCTTTAAAAAAATATCTTGCCAGGATTTTTTCCTTTGATATGGCCAGCTAAAAAAATCCATTACATCCTATTGAAATTTTATGATTGATCTTTTGCATATTTGAAACAATTTGAAGAACACATTAAATTTAGCTTTGTGCCAAATAGCTGAACATACCTCATTCTGCCCTTCAAAGATCTCATAGTCCAATAGAAGAGATTTCTACACAAAGAAATAGAATACTGTAAAAGGTTGAATAATCAAATTACATCTAAAGGTACATATGAAACCAGATTCTGAGAAAAATCGTATTATTTACCTACACTGTCTATGTTTTTCTTAAGAGTCAGATGACTGCTTATAGTTCAGAAAATCTTTAGCTACTTTTAAAACCTCTCAGAGATCTTAAGGAACTGAGCCTTAATTAATAAGTTAATATTTTCTTTGGAGGGTTTGTCAAGAATGGTATAATGCATGTGTTTTTACTGGCACTTTATTCTTCATAATTACCACAAGGAAGTCGAATTTTTTCCAATATTTTCAAGTCTTCTGGAAAAGAATATTTTATAGACTTTTCTAGTCACTATGACTCTGACATAATCAAGTAAACTGAATTTACTGATTTACAGAAGAAATGCACCATGAGTGAAAGACACTGCAAATGTACCCCCTCAGAGCTGACCTACTCTAAGCCACTCTGTATATTTTGCTGGAGAAAAGGAGGCCAGAGGTTTGACTTTATGAACCTCTTTTATACTGATGGTCAGCTTTTATACTTCTTTCAAATCACTAAGCTATGTCTATGGCTTATAGAATAATGTTGAATTAAGGACCATTTTCTCCAAAATTTCTAAACCTGAATCAGTGGACTAAACAGAAAGGCTGTAACTCACTACATGCTTTTTAAAATAATCGTATTTATTTGTGTTTTTTTGGCTGTGTTGAGTCTTCGATACTGTGCAAGGGCTTTGTCTAGTTGCAGAGAGCAAGGACTATTCCCTGTTGCTCTGCATGGGCTTCTCACTGCAGGTTGTTGTGAGTCACAAGCTCTAAGGTGGGCAGGCTTCAGTAGTTGTGACACATGAATTCAATCGCTGTGGCTCATGGGCTCTCAAACATGGGCTCAGTAGTTGTGACTCATGGGCTTAGTTGCTCCATGGCTTGTGGCATCTTCCTATACCAGGGATGGAACTGGTGTCCCTTGCATTGCAAGACAGAGTCTTAACCACTGGACATCCAGGAAAGCTCAGCTATCTCCTTTCTTTAAAAATACTATTTTGAAAATCATATTCTGAAAGCCAAACAATGTTACATTTTATATTCAGGTAGCAGCTAGGTTGGATGGGGACATTTATTCTTCTTCACATTATCCGGGATTGGTAGAGTATTGGGATATTTAATATTTGCTTTTCATTTCTCCTGGATTTTACATTTTTAATTGGTGCATGGACTTTGAGGAAAAGGGGAGGACTTTTGGTAAACTGATGAAGTAGGATAATTAACATACAAGTTCAGTTCAGTTGCTCAGTCATGTCCGACTCTTTGTGACCCCATGAATCGCAGCATGCCAGGCCTCCCTGTCTATCACCAACTCCTGGAGTTCACTCAAACTCACGTCCATCGAATCGGTGATGCCATCCAGCCATCTCATCCTCTGTCATCCCTTTTTCCTCCTGCCCCTAATCCCTCCCAGCAATAGAGTCTTTTCCAATGAGTCAACTCTTCGCATGAGGTGGCCAAAGTACTGGGGCTTTAGCATCATTCCCTCCAAAGAACACCCAGGGCTTATCTCCTTCAGAATGGACTGGTTGGATCCAGGCATCATTAAATTTTTGGAGTTTTAAAGACTGTCAGTTGTCCAGTCTGGATATGATAGAGTATCAGTCAATTTGTGTTTTGCATGAAATAAAACCTGGACAAGATGCATCAAAAAGCTCACTGAGGAGTCTTAAAAATAGCAGGCAAATCTGGGAAGAGATCTCTGATTTACTGATGAATTGATGGTGACTTTACCATTTTTTTCTCCAATATTTTTCAACCAACACTGCAGCAAGCACAAAGGACTAGACAGAGAGCTCAGGAGAAGCCCTATAGTACTCACTCAAGGAACAGAAAGGGAACATTTTTTAGAGAGAGTCTGGAAATGCCCTATGGCAGTCCTGTCTCTTTTTTCTGTTCTCCCAGAACCTGACTCCTAAACAACTGTGTGTTATAATGGGAGCCCATAGAAACCAAAGCTCTGATAAGAGAGCCTTCCTCTACTTTCAGCAGAGGAGCTGTAGTTCCAAAAAGGCGGGGCCGACCATTGTTGTTTTATGTGTCCTCTCTTCATGGGAAATAGATGGGAAACAGTGGAAACAGTGTTGGACTTTATCTTTTTGGGCTCCAAAATCACTGCAGATGGTGACTGCAGCCATGAAATTAAAAGACGCTTACTCTTTGGAAAAAAAGTTATGACCAACCTAGACAGCATATTCAAAAGCAGAGACATTACTTTGCCGACTATGGTTCGTCTAGTCAAGGCTATGGTTTTTCCTGTGGTCATGTATGGATGTGAGAGTTGGACTGTCAAGAAGGCTGAGCTCCGAAGAATTGTTGAACTGTGGTGTTGGAGAAGACTCTTGAGAGTCCCTTGGACTGCAAGGAGATCCAACCAGTCCATTCTGAAGGAGATCAGCCTTGGGATTTCTTTGGAAGGAATGATGCTCAAGCTGAAACTCCAGTACTTTGGCCCCTCATGAGAAGAACTGACTCACTGGAAAAGACTCTGATGCTGGGAGGGATTGGGGGCAGGAGGAGAAGGGGACGACCGAGGATGAGATGGCTGGATGGCATCACGGACTCGATGGACGTGAGTCTGAGTGAACTCCGGGAGATGGTGATGAGCAGGGAGACCTGGCGTGCTGCGATTCATGGGGTCGCAAAGAGTCGGACACGACTGAGCGACTGAACTGAACTGAACTGAACCACTGTTTAACTGGAGAGATGGACTCCCTTCAGCAGTGCACTGAAGAGCAGAATAACTAAAATCACAGCTTTCTACATGAAGGATGAAATAGAAAAATTCCAAAGAACCAGAAAGTATGGACACAGATTATGGAGAGGAAGGAACACAGTAAATCAATCCCAAATCATTGTTTATAAGCAACCAACTCATTCCCAAACAGTGCACACACCTCGGTCTGATACTATTTAGCATGCAAAAGACTTTGAGAACTGAGCATATTCACCACCGTCCATTTCCAAGACTGACCACTAGGTGGCATATACACCAGGAAGATCCAAATGGCATAAGAATGGTTTGAAAAGTTTACTGGTATTGGAACAAGGAATTCAGGAGGCTGGTTCAAACTTAAGGTCTAAATCTAACCAGTTTGACTACATACAAAAATAAAAATTTCAATATTCTTCATATGATTGAAAGTAGAGCCAGGGTCTCATATGTGATATAATATTCAAAATATCCAAGGTATAATTTAAAAATTACTTGGCATATGAACTACCAGGGAAATCTCAACTTGAGTGGGAAAATGAAAATCAAGATACCAATGGTGGGATGACAGAGATGTTGGAATTAAATGACTCTTGAAACAAAAGGAAAGCTAGAAAGCATGCCAAATAAATAGAAGATATGAACAAGAACCAAATGGAAATTGTAAACCTATAAACACAATGTGCTAAGTTGCTTCAGTCATGTCCGACTCTTTAGACACGACTGTGTAGCCCGCCAGGCTTCTCTGTCCATGGGATTCTCCAGGCAAGAATACTGGAGTGGGTTGCCATTTCCTTCTCCAGGGGAATCTTCCTGACCCAGGGCTCAAACCCGTATCTCTTATGTCTTCTGCATTGGCAGGCAGGTTCTGTATCACTAGCACCACCTGGGAAACATAATAATTGAAACCAAAAAGAAAGCCTCCATTGACCAGCTCAGTACCAGAACGGAGGTGACAGAGGAAGAGCTGGAGGGTTAACCAATAAAAGTTATTCAGTCTGAACATCAGAGAGGAAAATAAATTGGAAAAGTCAGAAGAGCCTTAGAGATCTGTGGGTTAATAACCAAAAAAATCTAGCACTTATCACTGGAGCCTCGGAAAGAGAAGAGGAAAAAATGTAGTGCAAGAAAAATATTTGAAGAAATAATGGTTGGAAATATCCCAAATTTGACAAAGGAATTATACATACAAATTCAAGAAGTTCAGTGAATTTCAAACAGAATAAACACAAACAATTCCACTTCCTGACATATCATAATCAACCTGCTGAAAATTCAAGAGAAAGGAAAAAAAAAAAATCCTAAAAACAGCCGGAGAAACATGATGCCTTCTCAATAGGAGAACAGCCACAAGCGCCAGAAAGAAGTGACGTTACCGTTTTCAATGGTTGAAAGAGAAAACGCTGTCCACTCAGAATGCCATGTCTGATGAACACGTGCTTCAGCAATACAGGTGAAATAAAACACTTCCAGATAATTCCTGGTTGGTGTTCCTGATTAGGTAATCCATTGCCAGTAGGCCTGCTCTAAGTATACTGTGAGAAAGTTCTTTAGATTGAGGAGAAATAATATCAGAAGGAAGCCCAGAACAGTAGAAGTGAAGAAAAGACAGCAAAATGGCAAACCTTGGGAGAAAATACGCTTGATTACTTCCCTAGTGGCTCAGATGGTAAGGATTCCGCCTGCAGTGAGGGGACCCGGGTTCGATCCCTGGATCGGGAAGGTCCCCTGGAGGAGGGCATGGCAACCCACTCCAGTATTCCTGCCTAGAGAATCCCCATGCTCAGTACCAGAACAGAGGTGACAGAGGAGCCTGGCAGGCTACAGTCCGTTGGGTCACAAAGAGTTGGGCACGACGAGTGACTAAGCACAAGCACACATGCTTGACTCGAGCTCCCCTGGTGGCTCAGCTGGTAGAGAATCTGCCTGAAATACAGGAGGCTAGGGTTAGCTCCTCGGGCCAGGAAGATCCCCTGGAGAAGGGAATGGCTACCCACTCCAGTGTTCTGGCCTGGGTCACTCCATGAACAAGAAGCCTGGTAGACTACAGCCCATGGGGTCGCGAAGAGTCAGGCATGACTGATAGACTAACACACTTTGAAACACACACAGATACTTGATTATTCTATTTAGTTCTTTAAAATACATTTGTGCACTCTAAACAGAAATTCTAACGTTGTCTGATAGGGATTTTGATGTGTGTCTAGAACCACAGTATAACCAGAGACACAGATTTTCAATACAGATAAGGACTATTAGACAATGAAATTAATCCCTGATCTGCAAACTATCTCCATTTTACAATGGGGCAACAGGTATTGAGGGGAGTTAGCTTGTTAAAGATCCTACAGCAATCAGATGGAGGTGAGAGTTTTTCTAGCTTTCTAGGTATTATCACCTACTAGTTTACCAAATACTGTATTCCAGCCCTCTAGGATACTGCTGAGATTAGAAAAGAAAGAGAGAGAGAGGGAGAGAGAGGGAATTTCTGAAGAAGAAAGAGGAGGGGGAGAAGAAGGGAGGGAGACAAAGACAAATTGGAGACAACTTGGCTGTATTCTGTCAGCACTGAATTCAGAGCTCACTGGAATGGGGTTCCTGAGCCTGAGCCAGGGGAGGTTGTCACTCGGAGATCCACTGGAATTAACCAGTAATCATACCAGGAGAGAGTCCAAGATGGGTGAACTGGCATTAAGCGGTATAGTGATCATACCAGGTCTGACCCAATTTCCAGACTGCTACTGTTGGAAAATAAAGGACCTAGTTTCCCCAGGCTTTTCCTGAAAGGAGCTGGCTGGCGCTCCAACAGAGGCAGAGGAAGTGAGCTGACTCCCAGGTGTATTCTTTTGATGTATACTTTTAGTGTTCCGCAGGCTCTGAGTACTGGACCTCAGGACAACCTGATGTGAATGTCTGACTCTCCTTTTCTGATCACCAGGGCAAAGTCAAGGGGGCTTATGAGCCTTGACGAGTCATGTTTCTGATGGAAATGATAAAGGTAAGGATGGATGAAGCATAGAGAAGACCGGCTACGTAGTAACACACAGAGACAAGC
>SJYX01000213.1:0-13724 GCA_006410675.1 Oreotragus oreotragus
TTTTTTTTTTTCTGTATTGAAAGCATTATTATAAGCATGTAAAATAAATGTCACATATACTGTTCTTGGACTTAGCTTTTTCTTTTAATGTCATTTATCCTGTGAATTTCTTTCCCCATATATAAAGATTTACTAATGACTGTTAAGAATTACATAGTACAGAAGTTCCCTGATGGTCTAATGGTTAGGATTCCAGGCTTTCACTACCATGGTCTGGATTCAGTTCCTTTTTGAGGAACAGAGATCCCACAAGCCACACAGTGAAGCCAGACAAAAAAGAATTACATAGTATGGATTACAATGCTTTATTGAATCTGTTCCCTAACAAGGGGATTAACTATGAGCTGGCAGCTGGTTGCTTCTACTAGTGTTTTGGAAATAACATGAAACCAACTAACATATTCAATCAGTAAAGCAAACTTCAGAGATCTCTTGTTTAGGTTAAAAAAAAAAACAACCCTCATTGGGAGAACAGCACTCCTTCACGTTTTTCCAGTCTGCCGGCGCGCTGAAGTTGCAAGGAGGAAATGGCTCATTTTCTTGTTCCTCTTCAGGCTCTCGAACAGTGTGGCCTGATGAAACCATGGGGCCGTTTGGACCTCAGGATCAGAGATTCCAGCTTCCTGGGAACATAGGTTTTGACTGTCACCTCAATGGTGCGGCATCACAGAAGAAAAGCCAAGTTCATAAAACTTTACCTGATGTCCTAGCAGAACCTTTATCGAGTGAAAGACATGAGTTTGTTATGGCACAATATGTGAATGAATTTCAGGTATGTTGTTAGTATTATTCATTCTGTTTTCTAATTATTACAGCTATATTTCTGATAACTATAAGCATATTACTTTCATTGAAAAAGTAAAAAAAAAAACAAAAAACTATTTAAGTCCAGTATATACAGAAAAAGCATGTATAGTTTTTAAAACCTTGGTATTGTCCTATATATAGTTTTGCTATATAATTTTTCACATTGCAGTCTCTTAGGTAATTAATTCTTCAGAATATCTTTTTTAATAAATACTTATTGTAAACATAAATAACTTAATTTCTGTAACTGGAAATTTAGATTTTCTTTTTTTCATTTTTACAAACTAATTATAATCTATATATGGACCAAATTCCAACTAGTTTTATATTCCTGTAACCATTTAGAAACTTAAAAAAATTTTGAGATCTCTCAAATTCTTCAGATATAGTAAACTAAAAAGTAGGATTTTAAAATAGGTTTTGTAAAAACAATTCCTGAGAGGGTTTTTTTGAGTTTTTTAGAACTGGTATTGCATATGAATTCTTTAAATGAGTTTTAAAACTAGTATTGCATCCTTGCTCACTCAAATGGGAAGTTACATGCATTTCAGAGTTTATCAAACCCCCTGATCCTTACCATTTTTCATATTTCTATATAGTTTCAGGTGACGATTTTGATCAAAACGATATTATAAAAAGTAATAATCCCTCACAGTTTCAGTAACCTAACAGTGGGACACAGTTGACCTCCCCGTTTTATCTCAGATAATTCCTCCTCAGTCTTCTTGGCTCCTCCTCTGTCTACCAGTTACATGATATTTCCCAAATGTCTGTTCTTCATTTTCCCCTTTGACTTGCTCCCTGGTCACTTAAGTCCTCAGCTTTCTCCATAGGCTATGTCTTCATATTTCCTAACTTACTGTTTCTGTTTCTGACGTTGCTGGTTCTGTGTTGCTGCTAAGTCGCTTCAGTCGTGTCCAACTCTGTGCGACCCCATAGACGGCAGCCCACCAGGCTTCTCTGTCCCTGGGATTCTCCAGGCAAGAACACCAGAGTGGGGTGCCATTTGCTGGTTCTGTATTACTTGCCAAATATCTTTATCTGGATGTCTCAGAAGTACCAAAATTAGGACTGGTACACATCTAGTACTGAATGAGCCCTTTTTTCTCTCAAAACTTGTCTTTATTCCCATGTTGTCAGTAGTATAAGTGACTTAGTCATCCTCACATTGTCCCAAAAGCAAAGATTACAGTGACATCCTGCCTGCCCTTTTCATCATTCCCCCATGTATAGTGACAGTTACATTGCTTTCATCTCTGAAAGTAGCCCTTAAATTTGTGTCACTTTAGTTCTCACTAATACTATTAGAGTTCCTTATCTTACTTCTGTTTTTAGAGGCGTTATAGTAGGATGGACTGTGGAGATAGGATAAATCTGTATACAGAGATTAACTCTTATTGATACTTAATTTCGTGACCTTAAGAAAGTTACTTCACCTTTCTGAGACTGTTTCTTTATATGTAAAATAAGGATAATTTATTAATATTATTTAATTTAAAATAAAAGTCAAAATTTTGTAATGTGGCATAAATGGATTTCCATAGTTTTGATCCTTTTCTCACCTTATCTCCCACGATTTCCTACTCCTTCTCCATTCTAATCATAGCATACTTTTCATTTTTTGAAAATTACACCTTTCTCTTCGACCATTGCATGCGTTTGCACTATTATTTCTTGCTAGACTGTTTTTTTTCCTCTGGGATTCTTAATCTGGATTCTGTCCATTCTTTTATATGTCAGACACACATTAGTTAACATCTAACTCAAATGTGATTTCAACCTTTTCCTGATTTCTGCCAACAAAGCAAGTTTCTTCCCCATTTATACCTCCAGAAGACTTCCTTCACAACCCTAGCACTTTTCATATTGGATTGCATTTATTTGTTAATGCTGTTTTTCTTCTACTAACCCTTATATACCTAAGAGTGAAGACTGGATTTTTACCATTGTAGTGTCTGCTCCTGTGATAATGGCTGATGTATAATAGGCACCCATTAAATTTCAATTGAATAAAAGCCTCTAGACTTTTCCTGTTGGAGAGATTATATATTTAATCACGTTTGTTTGTAAGTTGTTGTTCTTATGCCCATTTTACAGAACAAAAGAAAGGATAATTAGATATAACAAAGTATCAGAAGAGGTAACATTAGAAGATATAATCATGGCATTTTTAAGTTTTTTAACCAAATTCCATTAAGTCTAGAATATCAATAGGTATATATTCCTTTTTTTTTACTTCAACATTTTTTAAAAATTCTCAAATTACATTCATTACAGAGAAAAGTTTGAGTATGTAAGAATACACTGATTATTACCTGATCACCAACTAGATTAGGATTATTGAAAAAGCTTTCTAGGACAAATAAGTTTATAATGGTCAGGATATTTTATTTGAACTCCAGGTTTTGTTTATATATATTTCTTATTCCCCTAAAGGGTAATGATGCACCTGTTGAACAAGAAATTAACAGTGCAGAAACTTACTTTGAAAGTGCCAAAGTAGAATGCGCAATCCAAACATGTCCAGAGTTACTGCGAAGAGGTATGTTATGCTTTATTCATTTTTACACTAGTGTGTGTCAGATTATGTCACTAATTTAAATATATTGAAAAATGTACTTCTTAGGAATTATAATGTTTTGTAACTGAATATTTTAACATGTCTCGCTGGAAACAATGATTACCTGGTCAAGAAAAAGACTAGCAAATATCCCCTGACATCTGACCTCATGCTGCCATTAGACAGGATTAGTAGAATTTTTAGTAACTTTTTCCCTAAAGTCATCCTCCTCCCAGGTGATTACTGAGAAAAATCTTAATAATAAACTTTTTTTTTTTAATTCCAAGACTAACAACATGTAACCCAACTTACTCTTTGGAATTGTTGGCAGTATATTTTTGGTTCATCCAAAAGGAACAGAAGTAAACCAAAACTAAATTTATTTCATCCTTTTAAAAAATAATATGCATTTATAAACCTAACTTGGTACCAAAATGACTTGACTTAATCATCATTTTTCTAAAGTGTTTTATGCACTGTTTCTTTTTTCAAAAAAAATAATTTTTTCCTGGAATTTTATTATTATTTCTAGATTTTGAATCACTGTTTCCAGAAGTAACCACCAACAAACTAATGATTCTGACCGTAACACAGAAAACTAAGAATGATATGACTGTTTGGAGTGAGGAGGTGGAAAATGAAAGAGAAGTGCTCTTGGAAAAGGTAATTCTTTCAACTGCTGACTGTTTAATTTTATAATCTTATTTAAACACCAGTGAATACTGTTTTAAAATGATGGCTGTCTTTTCTTAGCATTATTAGTTCTCTCCTAATGTATGTCAGTATTTTTAAAATGTACATGTTTTCTGAAAATAAAAATGCCAGGGTTTTGTTTTTTTTTTTTAGTATCTTTAATTCTGTCCAGTACTTCCTCAGTTGTTTGTTTTTGTTTTTTTTTTTTTCATTTATGTCTGTCTTAGGAAGTTTGGAAATGCAGTAAACAACAAAAATGTAAAATTAACTCTTCATACCCATCCCTGTCTCGTCTCTTATCCTTTTCTCTCCCTCCATGCCTCTGTCTCTTAAGCATGTCAAGTAAAAAGTGAAAATTACCTAATCCTTCTTCAAAGTGTAAACAATAACAGTGTACAGTATAATAATAATAGTTGTACATACCCACATTTTTCCCATCCTTTGCTTTTAACTAGAAAATATGTTTTGACACCTTTCCTTCACATTGCTCATAGATTATATTTCATTCTTTGTAAAATCTGTATAATATTAGATTACATGGGCAAACCATACATTTTTTTAAATTATTAAAAAAATTTTTAGTCTTTCATAAGTTGAAAATCAAACTTTTGCTTTTATAGGCAGTGAATATATTTGTACATTTATTTTTATGTGCATACTTAACATATTCCTAAATAGGGAATTGCTAAATCAAGGGGTATATTTATTTTAAGTTATAATATATACTGTCAATTTGTCCACCAAAAAGATCATCCTAGTATATAGACTGTTACTCTTACCCTGGATATTAGCATTATTTTTCATTTATATCAACCTGAGAAATAAGTGGTAACTTAAAATCTCATATTCAGAAATTATATGAGTTTGATTCCTTTGTATGTATGACGTTAAGATTAGCTTACTTAACTACAGTTGAAAAAATTCTCTTTACTAATTTACATGCAGAATAATATTAGGAGTTTTTAAATGTTTTCTTTAGTGTTAGATGTATGGTTCTCACAACTTATAAAAACATTGTTTACATACTTAACAAAGTATTTTATGATAATGCCTTCACACTTAAATGTCCCAAATACAGCTTTGCTAATAAATTCCAGGTAGTAATTAAGTCAGAAGCGAGTTATATGCTAGTTAACAAAGAAGTTATAGAGAGGCATAAGACATTGTCTCTGATTTTTAGAAGTTCTGAATTTGATGAGTTGAAATTTAAATATACAATAACTCAGTAAACATTTTCTGTTTATATATTAAGACCAGGAGTAGTTTATCATCACTATCATTTAGATGCTGGAGAGTTTGCACTCACGTGTACATTGCATTGTAAGTCCTACTTTTTGATTCGTCTAAGATTCTGAGCCTCATTTGATACTGACCCCAGTATAGATTTAACTCAGTTTTCTATAACAAATTTTCAGGTTTTTGAAATGGCACTATACTTTTTCATGTGATTTTTAATTTTATAGTGACTAAAACTTTTATTTTTTATGGGAAAGAAAACATCTCTTTCTATTTTAGATATGTTAGTGATTATTTTAGGATCACACATGTAGATATTTTATCTTTTGTGATTTAAATCTATCCTAGTTTTTTCCAGCAGATGTCAGTGTTTCCTATTGATGAACAGGACAAGATAAACATTTAAACTGGTTCTTTCTGTGATCATTTGGCATTCTTAATCTTTGCAAACTTTTAAATACATTGTTTTGTTCACTTTGTAGTTTTTGTGTATGTCTTATTAAATTGATACATAATCTTAATGACTTTTCTAGACCATATTCAGTTTTCCTGCTTTTTAAGAATTGCAAGGATTAATGAAATACAGCAGTAAGTGCAAATATTACATAGATAACCTAAAGAATACAGTATTTGTAGATTTTTTCATTAGTTTACAAAAAAGTTTAGGCATGCCTTGGAGATATTGCTGGCTTGGCTCCATCACAATAAAGCTAATATGGCGATAAAGTAAGTCACATGGGTATTTTGGTTTCCCAGTGCTTATAAAAGTTATGTTTATGTTATACTATATTCTACTAAATGTGTAATAGCATTGTCTTAAAAATGCATACCATAATTTTAAAATACTTTGTTGCTAAAAAATGCTAACCATCATCTTAGCCTTCAGTGAGTCATAGTAGTAAAATATCAGTAAAGGTCAGTGACTACAGATCATCATAAATATAGTAATAGATGAAAAAGCTTAGAATACTGAGAGAATTACAAAAATGTGACCCAGAGACATGAAGTGAGCAAATGTTACTGGAAAAAAGTCACCAATAGACTTGCTGGACACAGGGTTGCCACAGGCCTTCAACTTGTAAAACAATATGTTATCTGTGAAATACAATGAAGTTCAAAAAATGAGATATGCCTGTATTTAGAGAACATAGGTTAGTTTAGGTTGTATATCTGTAGGAGGGATCAGTAAACTTTTTCTAAGGAGCCAGATGGTAGATTTTTAGGTTTTGAGGGCATAAGCTCTCAACTACTCAGTTTTACCCTTGTATTGTTAAAGAAACCATATAAAGTGCAATGAAGTCGCTCAGTTGTGTCCGACTCTTTGGAACCCATGGACTATAGCCCACCAGGCTCCTCCACCCATGGAATTTTCTAGGCAAGAGTACTGGAGTGGGTTGCCATTTCTTCAAGGGGTCTTCCTGACCCAGGGATCAAACCTGGGTCTCCCGCATTGCGGGCAGACACTTTACCATCTGAGACACCAAGGACTCCCTAAGAAACCATAGACAATATATAAATGAATAGGCATGGCTACATTTCAGCAAAACTGTATTTTTACAAACAGGCAGCCACTCAGTTTGCTGGCCCTCTGACTATCATTTCCTCATCCCTTATTTAGAGTATGGCCCATGTGCCTAACTTTAGCTTAGACTTTGAACCAGCTGAATACCAGAGATGCTCAGTGAGGTCGCATCACTCGGGGTGGGCCTGAAATTCATGTTACCCAGCGCTGCATGACCCCTGATAACACTATTCAGCTGCAGCCTTGCAGCTGGCACTCTGCTAGACCTCAAGGAATCTCACCCTGTGTCTGCACAGCTCAGCATGAGGCTACTGAACCAGGAAAGACTGTTCTACAGACTGCTTTGAAACCCTATTGTGCATCGCCCTCTTTTCCAGCACCCTACCCCACAAAGTCCAGATGCTTCAGCAGTCCAGACCTGTTGCTTTCCACTGCCTCAGCTCAGTGACACTGTCACTTTGCCTGGGCTCCACTTCTTTGTCCTGCACCAGGAAAGTGTCCTAGACAGAAGGCTGAAGCATATGTGGGATCACTTACTTGTTTCCCTTCTCTTGAAGACTACAGTTTTGTGTCTGCCTGTTGTTGGGTGTCTCAGAACAGCTGTGTCATGTATTTCAGTCGTCGTTGTAGTATTCAGCAGGTGGCAAGTTTGATAACTGTTACTCTGTTATGACTGGAAGTGGAATTGTGCCCTGGATTTTAAACACTTACAGTCTGTCCTTTTTTTTAACATTCTCATCTGATTCTAATATTTGTTGTCTTTTTCACTGCTTAGAGGTCTGGTAAAGCTAGTCTTTGCATCATAGGAGTTAACATCACAGGATTTTGAATAGGTAATGCATGTACATGGTCTGTATTATTTATACACTACATAGAAAAATAGAGAAACATATAGTGAAAAGTAAGTATGCTGTCCAGCCCTATACTCAGTCTATCCTTTTATCTTATTTTCATGTGCCTTGTCAGAAATATTTCATGACTATGTGACTGGATAGGTGTATTTTTGAAGGACATACAGATAAGTACCTGTTTTTAAACAACTTCCATTCAAATGAATGGTTCAGATCTTTTCATTATGAATATTTTGTTTTCCCTTTCTTATTTTGAAATTTCTATAGTGATATAAAATAGCAACTATAGTTTATAATCCTTGACAGATTTGGGAGTTAATAGCACAAAAGTGATTAGAAATAGTTCCTAAAACAAATAATTTAGAAGAAAAAAATGTACAATTTAGACTTTAAAGAAATGAAAGTGTTATATTAATCATTAATCATTTGGACTGGTGAAAATAATCTTAAGACTATAAGTCCTAATTTATCATTAGTTTTAATTTATTAATCTTGTGTTCTCTATCTGAGGCAAAAGATACTTATTTTAAAAATTTTATTGAAAAATAAAACAGTCTATAGTGATGCTATCTTGAGCATAGTATATTTGTGTCTTTTTCTATGCAGTTCATCAGCGGTGCTAAGGAAATCTGCTATGCCCTCCGAGCTGAAGGCTATTGGGCTGACTTTATTGACCCATCATCTGGTTTGGCAGTGAGTAATTAAATACATTTTGAAAGCCAGATTATAAGTTGAAGTAGGAATTATTTTTTTATAATTATAGCCTAGGTAAATATAAATCATTTAGGACTTCTTGAAAATCTTACAATTTTATGCACAGAAGTACCAAGAATCAATTGAATTCACAACTTTGAGGGACCTCTGGACCTCACTCTTGGTTAAAGTTCTCCATCACTTTAAATCTTTTTTTATTAAAAATAATTTCAAATTTTATTTTTTCTATCCTTACTAATAGATGTTATTCAAATTAAATTTAATTAGTGTGCTTACTGTTAGTTAAAAATTAGCATTCAGTAGTTTCATTAAGGAAGAAAATTATTTTTAGAATTAAGAAAACTTGACTGGTAAAGAAATACTTAGAAAAGTAACTTTTTGGAAATTAACATTTATAAAGTTATACTTAAAATAATGAGCCACTATTATCACATTTTAAATTATGTGTATGTCTTTAAGTTACAAATAGTAATAAATTTTATTTTAATCTTAAGATAGAAATATATATTGTTTCTTCTCAAAGTTAAGATTTAGTGAGTACTAGAAATGAAAAACATCCTGGGCTGTAGTTTTCTTATCTTAAAAGTTACAAAGGTGAACCATAGATGATTGCCTAAGACTTATTTCATCTCTAAAGGTCATGTGAAATTATACATTTGGTTCTAGATAACATGCGGTCTGCTAGATCATTCACATTTCCAGAATACACAGGTATTGAGGGGAGAGGTTTTAGGACAGTTAGGTGTTACATTTGACCCTTTTATTTCTTATTTGACCCTTTAAATATTTGCATTATTTATACAGATCTGTGTTCATGTTTACATAAAAATTATTGCTCCATTATCTTTCTTGTTAATAAAAATATGACATCATTTTTTATTTCTTCCAGTTTTTTGGACCATATACAAACAACACTCTTTTTGAGACAGATGAACGCTATCGACATTTAGGATTCTCTGTTGATGATCTTGGCTGCTGTAAAGTGATTCGCCACAGTCTCTGGGGTACCCATGTGGTTGTAGGAAGTATCTTCACTAATGCTACACCAGACAGCCATATTATGAAGAAATTAAGTGGGAACTAGCAGTAGGGTCAATTAATTTGATCTTCTGCTTGTCTGTAACATTTGGGATGATCCACAAGCATTGTCAAAGGCTTCCGTTTTTAAAATTTACTCCCTTGTTAGGTATTTATTTCAACATTATGGATTTACAATATTGGCAAGTGGTTTATAATTTTTAAATTTCAGATACTCATATTATCATTAAATACATGTTGAGCACATCCACATTGTACAGAATGTGATAATTAACATGTAACCAGGGTATGATCTCATATTGTTACTTCTCCCCTTAATTGGAAAAACCTCACTTTTAATTATACCTCTCCAAAAATAAATCATACATTTGGTTATGATCATATGTGTGTTTTTTTTATTGCAGTCTTTTTAAAATACAGTTCTTAAAGTTTTTTTTCTTTTTTTAAATAAATGCAATTGAGAATTGTGGATTCAGTGTAGATTTAACTTTCTTAGTATTTTTTTTCTTTATTGTCAAGTGTCCTGGTACAAGTCTGAGGATTACTTTGAAATGTATATGCAGAAAAAGAAGAATAAAATAATGCTACATGTTTACATATAAAAGAATTTGAATCTCAACTTTATATAATAGTAAAAAGTAACTCTTAACTCCTTGGTGAGACAAGTGTTTTATTCTCAGACAAAACTATGACGCAGCTGCTAGGTCTATTTCTAATTTTAACAACAGATAGAAACTGCAGTAGTTTACAGAAATGCCTCATGGGGGACATAACTTGTTTTTACAACATTTTAAACTCGGAATTATCTTTGATTTGTCTTTTGTCAATAGGAATAGAG
Source organism: Oreotragus oreotragus (assembly GCA_006410675.1). Lineage (NCBI taxonomy): Eukaryota > Metazoa > Chordata > Mammalia > Artiodactyla > Bovidae > Oreotragus > Oreotragus oreotragus. The sequence goes on from SJYX01000213.1 coordinate 10,260, forward strand.
ATAAATCTCAGGAGAACAAGTAACTTCTGTGAAATGAATTATTTGAAATGGATTTTTCTGTATTTTTTTTAATTAAATGCTTGTGTTTTAAATGAACACATGAAGATGACCAACTTTAGTTTATAACTTCATTTAAATTCTTTGCTTAATTAACATGTAGCCTGATAATGAGTATTGCTTACGATTCACAGAGTAAGACCTACATTCGTTATGAAGAAGATAAAATAGTGACTCCCATAGTGTTTTGAGAAAAAAAAAAAAAAAACTTTGAAGTATAAATGCTCAATAAATTTTCATCTATGTAAGGAGGACCTAGATCAAAACAGAACATTTGGCACCTCAGAGGCTCATCCTGTTCCCTCTCAGGCACTTCTTCCCCTTACTTACCCCTCATACAAGCAACCACTGTCCTGACTCCCTATAGTATAAGTTGGTTTTCTGTTTTGATGCTTAAAATATATATGAAATCATATATACCATGTTCACTCTGGCTTCCTTCACTCAGCAATGTGAGATTCCTCCTTACTGTGCATAAGTATAGATTGCCTGTTTGTGTAGCATTTGTCTTCTCAGTGAATTGGGACAGTTTTGCCCCCAGGGGAAATTGGCAATGGTGAGATAGTTCTTGATTGTTATAGCTTGCAGTGGGTGAGTGCTATAGGCATCCAGTAGGTATAGGCCATAGATGTTACTAAATACCCTACAATGCAAAGGACATCTCCCACAAAAAGAATTATTTGGTCCACTGCCTTTCACCACTCATTTCAGTGTGCATATTGCTTATTCAGGCATTTCTGACCTTGCACCCTCTGCTTTAACAGTTTTGAAATGCCGTCTACTGGTTGAAAAGCATACTTCCCAGCGATGGCTATGGCTGTGTACTGGATTATATCGGGTAGGGTAAAGAGTGGTGGGGCTCCTTTTCTCATCTTGATTTGTAACAGGGTTTGTAAAAAGAAAAGCAGTAACTGCAAGTTAAAAATTATATTTTCCTTGAAATGTTTTAGGCAGATTTAAAGTGAAAGTGAAGTCACTCAGTCGTGTCCTACTCTTTGTGACCCCGTGGACTGTAGCCTGCCAAGCTCCTCTGTCCATATGATTCTCCAGGCAAGAATACTGGAGTGGGTTGCCATTTCCTTCTCCAGGGGATCCTCCCAACCCAGGGATCAAACCCGGGTTTCCCGCATTGGAGGCAGACGCTTTAACCTCTGAGCCACCAGATTTAGGTTTGGGATATATAATCCAAGGGATTCTTACTAATCCTAGTAGAAAGTAGGTTAACTTTTATGTACTGCAATAAGAAAATATTGCAGGTATCAGTTTCATCACATTTGTTTGATTAGGACCCCATAAAGGAAGAATTGGTAAAATTTATTATCTTAAACAGAAGTTTGCTACCTTTTAAAGTAAGACTGAGCCATCAAAATTGATTTTAGACCTATCACTGAAAGTATGTTTTTGTTGTGAAATTTGCATTTTGACAAGAATTTATAGAAGATAAATGCTGAAAGGGGTCTTTCAGATCACCTGACCCACCTCTATCCTTTTATAATAGAATGAAAAATAGGAACATGGATCTGATTACACAAGCTAGTGTTAAGACTCGGTGCTGGAATTTGGCTGTGACTTACATACATACATATAGACTCCTCATACTCACTATCAAGAAGTTTATTAAGCAACTAAAAATATCAAAGAGTTATAGAATTTGACTTCATGTTAACTAAACTGCTACCACATTTCATAGATAAACTTCTGAGTTCACTCCCTTGAACTCTGCATGCTATGAATTTCTTTGAAAATTTACTGAAATTTATCTAAAAATTCAATTAAGATCTTACACTTCACACAGTAGTTCTCTAACTTCAGGTTTAAAACTCATTTCTTGGGCCTCTGTCACTTGTACCATCAATATAATCCTTACATTTGAACAAAGTTCTGCTTTTAGTTCCAGGCTCTGTTTCCTCCTCTTAGGACTGGTTCTCTTGTTCCAAAGCATAATTTATCTACTTCAGCACTGTTGACATTTTGAACCAGATAATTGTTTGTTCTGGGAGATGTTCATGTGCATTATAGGATATTCAGCAGCATCCTTGGCCTCCATCCTCTAGATGCCAGTAGCAACCCCTGGTCATGACAAAAATATCTCTAAATGTGGCCAAGTTTCCCCTAAGGGGCCAAATATTTATCAGAAAAAAATTTAATCAACATGTCCTTTATTTTATATGACAGTATCCTATCCGCAGTTGAGAACCACTGATTGAATATACCTTCTAACTCAGCTGTACATTTGAATCAGGTGGGAGTGCGTTTAAACACACTGATGATTTGACCCCCACACTCACAGATTGTTCTGTTAGTGTGGAGAGGCTTGAGCATCATTTTTTTTAAGTTTCCCATATGATTCAGATGTACAGTCAAGATTCAAACCGTAAGTCTGTTTTGAAAACAATAGAGATTAAAGAAGCATTTAAAGAAATAATGCATTAAGGAGATACAGGAAACAAAAAATGAAGTCTCTAATGTTCTGCGTTAAGAGTGACCTGATTGGGTTCAAATTCAAGGATTCTTCCTCTACTAAGGCTTTGCTAACTGCTCCATCCTGTCTCCTTTCCCTTCCTATGTTGAGCACTTGATTTATACCATGCCATTTTGGATTTACTACTTGTACACAGTTCTTTTCTATTTTTTGTTGCCTTCTTCCCATACTTGAAAAGTAGGCATCCAGTTCCCTAATAAACACCACACTAAAAATGCAGTAATGATCTTCATTCTCATCTCATAACTACACAGAATATTTTAAACTTTTTTATAAGTATTCTTTTCCCTCCTTATTTTGTGTCAGTAGGATATATGAGAGTCGTAATTTAGTTATTCAGAAGATTCAAATTCAGTCTTTGAGCATTTGCCTTCTGATCATATTATTGGAAGCCATAGTCACTTAAAATAATGTTGCTACTATAAAGCTACAGTAATTAAGACAAAGTGATATTGACACAAGGATGGACAAACCAATGAAGAGGAAAGAGTCCAAGAAATCGACCTGCATGTTAGTGGTTACTTGATTTATGACAAAGGTGACACTGCAGTACAGCAAGAAAAGAATGATCTTTTCAATACATATTGCTGGTCAATTGGATAGTCTACAGGGAAAGAATGTATTTTTTGCTTTCACCGTACACTACAAAAATCACTTCCAAATGAGTTGCAAATCTAAATGTGAAAAATTAGACAAAGTTTTAGGGGAAAAGAGATCTTTGTCACTTTGCAGTAGGTAAGGATTTTTTTTTTTTTAATGACACAGCACTGACCATACAAGGGAAAAAAACATTATATTAGGATTAAGAACTTTTCAGTTCATCAAAAGACATCATCTTAAAGAAGAAGGCAACCAACAGAATTAAAGATATGTTCAGTTCAGTTCAGTTGCTCAGTCGTGTCCGACTCTTTGCGACCCCATGAATC
>SJYX01000214.1:0-14156 GCA_006410675.1 Oreotragus oreotragus
TGCATCGAATCCGAGTCTTGGTGGTCTTGGGAGCGACGGGTCCCAGGAAAAGGCCGTGAGGTCTAACAGTGGCTACAAGACAAGGAAGGGAAAAGCCAGTGAAAATGAAACAAAAGAAAGTCCGAGGACCGGAGTGAAGACCTCAGGTAAAACAAACAACACTCCTGGATGGCCCAATTTACATAGGACAGGCCCAGGGATAGATTTAAACATATAAATAGAAGAGCCAAAGCTAGCTCTCTCTCTCTCTCCCACGCTCTGGGGCTCTCTTCTCCTCCTGTCTTTAGATCGATGTGCCCTCACGTCTCGAAGATGGGTTTTCCTGCTATCTTCTAAATAAAATAAAGCTGTAACACTGATTTGTCTAAGAGCTATAACATGGTCCATTCGAGACCTGAGAGCTATAACACGGTCTATCCAAGCTCCTGAGAGCTGTGACATGCCGAGGGGGCTTTAATGTCCGTTACTTCAAATCTTTGTTGTTTGAGAATTGAGGAACATACACTTGCATGACAGACACATCTGTGACCTCTCTTGTCACAGCTCTTGGGTCAAGGGTGGATTTGTGCTGTACATCTATTAAGACTTGATGAGTCGGGTCAGGGGTGTTGTGGCTCTTGGGCCAGCCCAGCCCTGGGGCAGTGGATGCTGTGGCCCTGGCCCTTCCAGACTGATCCGCAGATCCTCGACCATGAGGGAGCCTTCCCATCCTGGCATCTTTCAGCTGAGACTCCCAAGATCCTTTCTTCCTGCCCTCCTCTGGCCCTCTTGAAACCTCGAGATTCTACAACCACTTTCACAGGAACCATCTGCTGGGCCTGTTGGAACTGTTGGCCACAGGTCTGATTGGAGCTCTTTATCTGTTCAGCTCCAACAACTCCCGAGGAGACACTGTGGTGGTCAGGATTCAGGGCCTGGTCCCAGGGATTCCTGGGAATGAGGTCCTTGGCTCTGTTATTATCACAGGAACACTGAGGTCTGCCAGGGGGCCTAAGGGACTGTGGCTGTGGCTCCAGGCTATGCTTGAGGCCAGGGCAGGCTGGGGTGTGCATGTGTCTGCCTGTGTATGTGTGTGTGCTCTAGAGCCGAAGACTCCCCCGAGAGAGGCAGCTCTGAATGTTCTGTTTTTAGTGAAACCAGGAAAAACTCACAGTGGGGCCTTGGCGAGCTGGCTTTGGAGCCCACCATGCCACTCCCGCTGCCTAACCTCTCTGATTAGCTGTTAATATCAGCAAAGGGCAGGGATATTTAGGAGGCAGGAGCGGTCCTGGTGAGCACTAGAGATGTGCAGGTCCAGGCTAGCGATGAGGGTCAACTGAGGGCCAGTGCACCTCCCTTCTCCTCCCTCTTGCCCTGACCTCACGTGAGAGTTGTACCTCGCCTCCTCCATCAGACAGGAAACTCCCAAGGGCAGGGCCTGGGGCAGGGGAGGAGGGCCCTGGGCTTTCTCACCAAGTAAACCCTGCTGTGCATGAGCAATGTGAAGAGTGAGAAGGTTTGATCTCGAGGCAGGCTGCAGTAATCGGCAGCTTGCAGCAAGCAGTAGCTTGCAGCAAGCAGCAGTGAGCAGTAGCTGGAAGCAAGGTCTTCATTTCTGGGATTGGGAGTCCTAACCACTGGACCACAGGGGCCATCAGTGAGGGCTTGAGTCCATTCTTGCCTGCCTTGTCGAGAACAAATTCAGGCAAGGAGGCAGAAGGTAAAGTAAAAAGTTTGTTGAAAAGATAAGTACATCTGGAAAGATGCACAGGCGAGCTCAGAGTTGCACTCTTGGAAAGTTTAAGTCCTCTTTAAGGCGCCAGTTTTCCGGGTCTTTCTTCTTTGTGGCCAGTTGTGTTGTTTTGAACCCATGACTAATTTGCCTCTGGGCCTCTCCTCTGGGTACACACTCCCCCCTCAGTGGAGATGGATCTCACAGAAAAGGCTTATGGGTAGGGGTAGCAGGACTTTTTATGGCCTGGCATTCCCTACCTTTTTTGAATCCATGAAGACTTTTGAGCAAGCGCAGTGTCCTCCTTGCCCCAAGGATGGGAAGTGTGTGACCTTTAATCTTTTAAAAAGGTTTAGTCCCACTTTTTTCCTGCTGTTAAAATGCCCAGTGTCCAGTTATTTACCCTGTTCCCGTTGCTGGTTTTTATTTTATTTTTCAGTTTTACTTTTTTCTTTTTTTAAATTTATTTATTTTTATTTTACTTTACAATACTGTATTGGTTTTGCCATACATTGACATGAATCCACCACGGGTGTACATGAGTTCCCAATCCTGAACCCCGCTCCCACCTCTCTCCCCATATTATCTCTCTGGGTCACCCCAGTGCACCTGTTGCTGGTTTTTATATCAAGGTAGAGATATCAAAATATAGCAGGAGTCTAGTCATAAATTTATAGTCTTGGAGCCTGTTTGTCTCTTGCTGCCGGAAATGTAAATGGGGGCCTGGAGCTCTCTTCTCACTCCCGGAGATGTGAATAGGCCTGTTGTGAATACCACGCCTGGAGCACATTTGTCTTATACCTCAGGTTCTGTGGGGCATAAGAGCCGGAGGGCACTGCCACTAGTGGGGTAACAGGCCCGGAGGTGTGGTTCCAGTAACAGGGACTGCAGCTGGTTCGGGGTGATCTATTTTTCTTGCTGTCCGCCAACCCATTCTCTGAGAGTTCTCGCTGAGTTCTCACAACACCACTGCGAGGCAGGTTTGGCCGCCTGAGACCTTAGCTTTATTGTTGGGGGACAGAGGAAAGAGCAGGCACAATCTTGGAGCCAGGAAGGGCTCTCCACCTGGGTCTGACTCTCCCAGCCTTCCTGCTCCCCATGGCTCCCAAGGGCGTTGGGTGAGACCTGATGCGATAGCCTCCTCACACAGGCTGGGAGGGGGCCTCAGGCTTGAGAAGGTCCCCCCAGGAGGGCCTGGAGGGGGCCACTGGCTGCTCCCATTCTCATCCCCACCCCCCACCTCTAGGGTGGCCACTGCACGTGGGATGAAAGCCAGTCTGGAGCAAAGCAGGCAGGGGAGGTTTCCTGGAGCCTGAGTGTTGGCTGCGCAGCTGCCACCAGAAAGGGNGCCTGAGACCTTAGCTTTATTGTTGGGGGACAGAGGAAAGAGCAGGCACAATCTTGGAGCCAGGAAGGGCTCTCCACCTGGGTCTGACTCTCCCAGCCTTCCTGCTCCCCATGGCTCCCAAGGGCGTTGGGTGAGACCTGATGCGATAGCCTCCTCACACAGGCTGGGAGGGGGCCTCAGGCTTGAGAAGGTCCCCCCAGGAGGGCCTGGAGGGGGCCACTGGCTGCTCCCACTCTCATCCCCACCCCCCACCTCTAGGGTGGCCACTGCACGTGGGATGAAAGCCAGTCTGGAGCAAAGCAGGCAGGGGAGGTTTCCTGGAGCCTGAGTGTTGGCTGCGCAGCTGCCACCAGAAAGGGCCTGAGGCATCCATTTTTGCCTCCTGGCATCTCAATACTCCCGGAAAGAATGAATGCCTGAAAGCCGTAGGAATGTAGACACCCTATTGAATGCAATAGTCTCTACCTGGGGCACTCATAATTTAGAAGGCTCAAAAATGCAAACAATGACTTGAAAGACTGTACAGGTTTTATCCCTGCCTGTCCCGCCCCACCCCAGTCACAGCCTCCTCAGCTTCTGGTGTGGTTATGACCTTGGAGGTCAATGGTCCCAGTGTCTTGGCAGCACTGGAGGTGGCAGGTGTCAGCAACCAATGTCAAGGGCAGACAATCCGCTAGCCAGAGCCCTTTGTGCTAAGTGAGGGCTGCTCTCTCTCTCCCCTCTTCCCACCCTACACCCCTATTTCAGTCTTCTGAGATGGTCATGGGGAGAAATGAGACCCTTCTCTGCTCTTCCCCATCCCTGGAGGGCACAAGTCTCATGAATGCAACATGACTTGACATCAGAGTGGGCTGCCCTGGGTCTGCCACTTGTACTGGGCTCTGGGCTAGGGCAGCTCTTCACTTCCTTTGTGTCCATCTGGGCAGTGATGATGGAATCAGGCCTCACATCCAGCTTGGGCACAGGATTATCCCAGAAGAGATGGAGCCAGGTGCTCCCCAGACGCTTCTCCCAGTTACTGAAAGCTGATTGGGCTGATGTATACCGTCTTCCAGGACTAATGAGGGGTTTACAGTACTATTTATTTGTTTATGTTTTTGACCAAAATTTATGGAGAGTCTTCACAATCCAGGGCCTGTGCTGGTGGTAGGGTTATAGTAGTGAACAAAAACAGCCATCTAACAAAGGAGAAGCATGAAACAAACATGCCCTTGCAGGTCTGAGGAAGGAAAAACTCTAGGTAAATCCATATAAACACAAAACGGTCCTCCTACCCTACAGTGTTGGGCAATTTTCCCAAGACGACAGAGGATAAGATGGTTGGATGGCATCACTGACTCGATGGATATGAATTTGAGCAACCTCCAGGAGCTGGTGATGGACAGGGAGGCCTGGCGTGCTGCAGTCCATGGAATCGCAAAGAGTTGGGCACAACTGGGTAACTGAAATGAACAGCTGATTAGTGTAGGAACTTGAATTTGAATTCAAGTCAAGTTCTTAATCCACTCCACCAGGTTTGACCCTGTCACCATCCTCTCCCAGAAACCAATATGGCCTGTTTAAAACATAAATTTTATAGTGCCACCACTCCTTTCTACACCCAAACCCTCCTAATACTTTCCTTGCAGTTAGAATAAAATTAAAACTCTTTCATAATCTGATTCCTATCCAATCGGTGGTAATTTAAAGGTATGCCCACAAATTCTTTGATATTCCTCATTCAAAAAATGGAGTCTAATTCCCCTTCCTTGATTGTTCACTTCTGTCTAATAGAATGTGGTGGAAGTGATGCTGTGTGATTTCCGAGGTTAGATGTAAAAAGAATTGAGCTCCCACCTGGTTCGCTCTCTCTTAGGACACTTGTCCTTTGGAAGCTACCATACTGTGACAGAGAAGGCAATGGCACCCTACTCTAGTACTCTTGCCTGGAAAATCCCATGGACGGAGGAGCCTTCCAGGCTTCTTCCAGGCTCCTCCATCCATGGGGTCACTAAGAGTCGGACATGACTGAGGGACTTCACTTTCACTTTTTACTTTCATCCATTGGAGAAGGAGATGGCAACACACTCCAGTGTTCTTGCCTGGAGAATCCCAGGGACGGGGGAGCCTGAGCAAAGAGTTGGGCACAACTGGGTAACTGAAATGAACAGCTGATTAGTGTAGGAACTTGAATTTGAATTCAAGTCAAGTTCTTAATCCACTCCACCAGGTTTGACCCTGTCACCATCCTCTCCCAGAAACCAATATGGCCTGTTTAAAACATAAATTTTATAGTGCCACCACTCCTTTCTACACCCAAACCCTCCTAATACTTTCCTTGCAGTTAGAATAAAATTAAAACTCTTTCATAATCTGATTCCTATCCAATCGGTGGTAATTTAAAGGTATGCCCACAAATTCTTTGATATTCCTCATTCAAAAAATGGAGTCTAATTCCCCTTCCTTGATTGTTCACTTCTGTCTAATAGAATGTGGTGGAAGTGATGCTGTGTGATTTCCGAGGTTAGATGTAAAAAGAATTGAGCTCCCACCTGGTTCGCTCTCTCTTAGGACACTTGTCCTTTGGAAGCTACCATACTGTGACAGAGAAGGCAATGGCACCCTACTCTAGTACTCTTGCCTGGAAAATCCCATGGACGGAGGAGCCTTCCAGGCTTCTTCCAGGCTCCTCCATCCATGGGGTCACTAAGAGTCGGACATGACTGAGGGACTTCACTTTCACTTTTTACTTTCATCCATTGGAGAAGGAGATGGCAACACACTCCAGTGTTCTTGCCTGGAGAATCCCAGGGACGGGGGAGCCTGGTGGGCTGCTGTCTATGGGGTTGCACAGAGTCAGACACGACTGAAGTGACTCTGCAGTAGCAGCAGCAGCATGTTGCGACAGTAGCCCCAGGTCACATGAAGAGATTCGTCAGTAGCCTCACCTATGCATCCAGCCAACATCAACCTCAACCTCAGCTGGACAACGTGAGAGAATGAAACTGCAAGCCATTCCATCCTGGCCTTGAGTCTTCCACTTGAGGTTCAAGACTTCCAGAAGCAGAGATGAGCTGTCTCCACCACGCTCTGTCAGAATTCCTGGCCCACAGATGCTATGAGAGATAAAACACGATTGCTTTGTTTTTAGCTGCAGTGGTAGGTAACTAACACAACACCTCAGACTTGGCCTCCTCCCAAGAGCCTCTTTGTTCATCACATTCCAGTTATGCTGACCTCTTTCTTTCTCTTTTGGGCACCAACTTCATTCTTACCTCAGGACCTTTGCATTTGCTGTTTCTGGAATACGTGCCCATCACATGGACCTTTGTCTGACTGTCTCCTTTTCATTGTCCAAATCTTTGCTCAAATATCCCCTCCTCAGAGAGTGCTTCCCAGACCACATTTTATAATGCTGCCCATCCTACCAGTCACATTACCCCAAAGCATTTCCTTCAAAGCTTTTATTCCATGAAATTATCTTATTTACCTATTTGTCCTTTGATTGCTTATCTGACCTTCATACTTCTTTCTTCCTCTTTCCAGCCCCTCCTGTCTGGTGTTGATGCAGGGAGGATGAGACAGGGAAACAATATGTCCTTTCTTCATGAGAGTTCCCAGTGCAAAGTAGCAGGTCTCCCGGTCGTCATGGATGCTCTGTCAGTTTGGCCTCAGCAAGGCAGCTATGAGCAGTGGTGTGAAGTGAGATATTAATTCCCAGCCCTATAATTGGACCTGGGCAAGGCTATAGTTTTTCCTGTGGTCATGTATGGATGTGAAAGTTGGACTGTGAAGAAAGTTGAGCACCGAAGAATCGATGCTTTTGAACTGTGGTGTTGGAGAAGACTCTTGAGAGTCCCTTGGACTGCAAGGAGATCCAACCAGTCCATTCTGAAGGAGATCAACCCTGGGATTTCTTTGGAAGGAAAGATGCTAAAGCTGAAACTCCAGTACTTTGGCCACCGCATGCGAAGAGTTGACTCATTGGAAAAGACTCTGATGCTGGGAGGGATTGGGGGCGGGAGGAGAAGGGGATGACCGAGGATGAGATGGCTGGATGGCATCATGGACTCGATGGACGTGAGTCTGAGTGAACTCCGGGAGATGGTGATGGACAGGGAGGCCTGGTGTGCTGCGATTCATGGGGTCGCAAAGAGTCGGACACGACTGAGCAACTGAACTGAACTGAACTGAACCTGGATGAGAACCAGGAATGCTAGCCACCAGACCAGCAAGGGCTAGAGGCTAGCAGCTATTTTCCTTGGATCTTTGCCCCCATGGAAATATGCATTTAACATGAAGGCAGAAATGGTCAATGGAGGTACAAGTTTATTATTAGAGACAGCACAACAACAAGTGGGAGAGCACACAGAGAAATGGTTTATTTAGTTAAGATAGAAGCAAGGCAGAGGTGCACACCTAGACAGAAAGGGTGTGGGCATCACCTCTAGGGAGGAGGAGCACAGTAAAGAGGCAATTAAGTCATTTATATAAGTCAGTTCCAGGTGCTTGTATTCCTGGTTCCAAATTGGTAAAGGAATATGTCAAGGCTGTATATTGTCACCTTACTTATTTAGCTTCTATGCAGAGCACATCATGTGAAATACTGGGCTGGATGAAGAACAGGCTGGAATCAAGATTGCTGGGAGAAATATCAATAACCTCAGATATGCAGATGACACCACCCTTATGGCGGAAAGCGAAGAGGAACTAAAGAGCCTCTTAACGAGTGAAAGAAAGGTGAAAGAAGAGAGTGAAAAAGCTGGCGAAAAACTCAACATTCAGAAAACTAAGATCATGGCATCTGGTTCCATTACTTCATGGCAAATAGATGGGGAAACAATGAAAACAGTGAGAGACTTTATTTTCTTGGGCTCCAAAATCACTGAAGATACTGACTACAGCCATAAAATTAAAAGACTCTTGCTCCTTGGAAGAAAAGCAAATACAAATCTAAACAGCATATTAAAAAACAGAGACATTATTTTGCTAAAAAATGTCCATCTAGTCAAAGCTATGGGTTTTCCAGTAGTCACATATGGATGTGAGAGTTGGACCATAAAGAGAGCTGAGTGCTGAAGATCTGAAGCTTTTGAACTGTAGCATTGGAGAAAACTCTAGAGAGTCTCTTGGACTGTAAGGAGATCCAACTAGTCAATCCTAAAGGAAATCAGTCCTGAATATTCATTGGTAAGACTGATGCTGAAGCACCTGATGCAAAGAACTGACTCATTTGAAAAGACCCTGATGCTGGGAAAGATTGAAGGCAGGCGAAGGGAACATCAGAGGATGAAGTGGCTGGATGGTATCACCAACTCAATGGACATGAGTTTGAGCAAGGTTCAGGAGTTGGTGATGGACAGGGAAGCCTGGTGCGCTGCAGGCTGTGGGGTGGAAAGAGTTGGACTGAGCAAATGAACCGAACTGAACTCAGGCCAATTATCTGGCTTCTTTTCCCACACCTGATCCACTCTGGGACCCTCACTTGGGGTGCACATGCACACCTCAGCTGAGGTGGATCTCAAAGTGAAGGCTTCTGGGAGAAGCAAGACTCATCATGGTCTGGTGTTATCCCCTGACTTTTAACCCACAAGGAGTGCATGTGTAGTGTCTCCCTTGTCCCAAAAGAGGGAGGAAGCAGATCCCTTAATCATTCACTCAAACAAGGTTTTCCCCTCTTTGTCCTTACCATGGCTATTACCTTGACTATTTCCATGATTATTACCTTAAGGTATGTACAAGAGACAAATGCTGCCTATTATATCCTGTTTCTGTTGTTACTTCCATTTTGGAGGGCAAACAGAAGGCTTATTGTAAATGCCATAACTGGAGCCCACCTATCTATTGTCTCAGAAAAATGCTAACAGTTTTAAATATCCAGCCTGAAGCCCACTTCTTTGTATCCCATGAAATGTAAATAGGAGGCCAGTTGTAAATGTCTAACCTGGAGCCCATCTATCTCCCACATCAAGTTCATGCTGCTGGTCAAACCAAAGGCCATGGGACCATGTTCAGATTCTTGGGAGAGCTGTACAGGTGATCTTGGGGCACATTCTCTGTCATGGGAGACAGGCTCCAACTCAACCTTTTCCCTCACCCAAGCCTTTGCCTGCTTTATTGACACCTTTGAAGAGTCCGAAAGTATATGTGATCACCTCTTTCAACCAGTTAACACTCCTCTTCATAATACATTTGATCTTCCCTCTCTAATTCTAATTTACCCCCAGATTCTCAGGACCCCATCTGTTTGTCTCACACACACACACAGACACGCGTGCACACATACATCCACAAACACACAGGGTGGTAGGAACAACCCATCTGACAGGAAGGACTGTTTTAGTGCTGACATTATTTAGAATTGCGTGAACACGGTAATTATACCAAGCACCTTTAGTCAGTTTTATTGTTGTTTTTAAATTCAACAAGAAAACAGAAAACACTTTTGTCTTGCATGGGCACCCTCTGCCTTGTACTTGGTGTGTCCCAGTGTCAATGCAGTTAGAAGACATGGCCAGGGGTGGAGATCCAGGCAGGCAGGTGTCACATCATTGTCCCTGGGTGTCCAGCTGCCTCCTCCTGCCCATAGCTCTCTCTCCACTCCAGCTCTCTCAGAAATTGCTGATGGCTCCTCCTGGGTCAGCCCCTGCCACTGCCACAGCCACAGCCACCTGTCCTCTTAGAATGCCCTACTTCCTCAGGCTCCTGTCCTTCCTTTAATTGATTCAGCCAAAACAAACTCAGGAACTCTCCCCAAAGACCTAGGGGGCAAAGAGAACAAAGCAGAACAGAAGGAGTAATTGTAGACAGTAAATACTTATCTGATGAATGAATAAAAACATGAATGTCTAGACATAACTAATGACAAGTTTCTTGGATGGTGCCATATAAGAGGTGTGTTGCTTGTTCCTTTCATGATAGACATGCTTTGGGGGAGTTGGCACCCACAAGCTCCTTCTCAGGGGACAACCCTCACCCACAATCCCTGCTCAAGGGGTGGGCTTACATCACATGACCCCTCCATTCCTCAGCCACTTGGGATACATGGTCCAGCCTCAACAAAAGACTTTGGAATTTGAATCCAGAGAGACTGAGCTAGCTGATTGTGAAAGCAGAAAGAAAAGTTCAGCTTTTTTTGGGAGAGGCTCCTGTTTGAGCCATTTACAGGTGACTGCATAGGCAGGGAATGGTGCATGGAGGGTGGGGGGAGGAGGACCAGCTGTGTCAGTCTTGACAGTTGTTTATTCCCATAATAATCGACTTCACCTTATTTCAGTGAGAGCTTTACATAATTAAAACAAACAGCTTCTTTTTATTTAAATTTGTTGGATTCATAGCCCCTTGCAACTCTAACCATAAGCTATTTCTTCTCGTCAGCTCTAATAACCTGACCCCAAAGCCCCAGTCTGATAGTGGAGGAAAGACATAACAGGTGTGTGGTATGAAAGTCCAAGCAAAAAGGAAGCAAGGCACACCAGTGACTTGGGGGAAAATGCTCAGATGGATATAGGAAGGCTAAACTGGCAGAAATCATGTAGGGAGGGACAGAGAGAAAGAGGAAGGGGAATAGGAGTGTATAGACAGATAGATAATCAACAAACCTTCATAGAGCACTTTCTATGGATAAAGTAATGCCTTAAGTCCCAAATGGATGCTGGGATATTTACAGAAACAAATTAATGAATGAGGAAGTGAGCGGATCTTTCCATTCTTGTTGCAAAAAGTGTTGAGTCTGAAGATTGGGGTGGATGGGGTAGTAGCTGTAAGTAGTCAGAGTCTTGCAGATATACCTCTCAGTTGATGTTACTCTCTAATCTCAATATCACCCTTAGGCATGTTCCATGGCCCCTCTGGAGTCCAGCCTTCACCCTCTCCACACCTCCCTCACTGCACTGAGGAATAGCTGCCCTACTTCCAAAACACTACTCAACTGATAGAGAATAGTTTCAGGATAATAACCATAAAAATAATCCTTACATAGGTTCTATGATTTACAAAATATATCTTACACATTTTTTATTTGAATCTTTAACAAAAGTGAGATTAATGAGACAGATATTGTTTTATGCTAGCTTGGTGAGGAAGAATTCATGACTCCAAGAGAGACCAGGTGGATCATTCCAGGTTACTAGTGTGTTAAATAATGGGTCAAAGACTCCCAGTTTAGGGCTAAGTCTCCAAGTTCTGGGCTGTATCATTCTGAACAAAGAACAAAAGGATTATTGGGCAAAGAGGTCAAAATGCAGAAAACAGGACTTCTCTTCTGGGGAAATGCTGTCATCCTAAGAGGAAACTGTCCAAAAGAGAGAAAGGAGGGTGTGGCTTTCCAAGAGAACATATCTTATTGTCATAGGAATGTTCAAATCAACCTTCACACAAAAATAATAAGGATGTTATCCTTTTTCCTAAAAATCTGAGTTGCTTAATTTTAAAATTATAAAGTTCTAAGATGAACTCCACAACATTTCCAAAGCTATGAAGAGCCGAACAGCAACTCTCTCTCTACCTTATAAATGGAAAAGAAAGGAGAAGTGACCCACCCGCTGTCACTCCTTTCTATAAGCCAGCTGGCACCTCCCTAATCTCTTCACTGCTGCCTGCATCTCCTGGTTCCTCAGGGTGTAGATCATGGGGTTGAGCATGGGGGTCATGACAGTTTGGCTAATGGACACAGCCTTATCCATGGAGAAGGAGGTGAAGGGCCGGGCATAGAGGTAAATGCTTGGGACAAAGACCATAGACACCACGACGATGTGGGTGGTGCAGGTAGAAGCTGCCTTCCTCCTTGCCTTCCCAGAGTGGGACCTCAGCATCACCAGGATGGCTGAGTAGGAGACCAGGAGGAGGAGGAACCAGATGAGGACCAGCACCCCACTGTTGGAAATGATAAGGAACTCCAGGAAGGAGGTGTCAGTGCAGGCGAGTCTCAGCACTTGTGGAACATCACAGTAGAAGTTATCTAGGATGTTGGAGCCACAGAAAGGCAGTGGGAGCATCAGAGCCAGTTGGGAAATGGAATGGATGAAGCCTCCTACCCAGCTAGCCACCACTAACCCCACACAGACCTGAGAGTTCATGATGGTGACATAGTGAAGGGGCCGGGAGATGGCAACAAGGCGGTCATAAGCCATCACTGAGAGGAAGAAGACCATGGAACCTCCCAGAAAGTGGAAGAAAAAGATCTGGGCCATGCAGCCCTGGTAGGATATGGTCTTCTTCTTAGAGAGGAAGTCCGCCAGCATCTTCGGGGCAGTGACTGAGGAGAAACTGAGTTCTAACACAGCCAAGTTTCGCAGCAGAAAATACATGGGTGTTTGGAGCCGGGAATCAAAGGTCACTGTGACCATGATGAGGAGGTTTCCCATGAGAGTGGTGGTGTAGACAAGCAGGAACACCAGAAACAAGAAGAGCTGGAGCTCCTGAGTCTGGGAGAGCCCCAGGAAGACAAATTCTGACACCCATGTGAGGTTCCCTGATGCCGTGGTGTCTTCTCCATACACCTAAAGGAAACACACCAGAGAGAGAGATGCATGAAACTGTTACCTGTCCTTTTAGCGGGTTTATTGTCCAGGTCTAGGTAACGGATGTTTATGTGCAGATTGTAATACCAGGTGCTGATTAAATGGCCTTGTCTCTGGAGAGTTCACTAGTTGGTGCTGGAATATACATTCTTGAGATATCTTAGAGCCATCCAGTGACACATGTAACTTGCCTTTCAAAGATTCAGTGTAATATGCTGGCGGGAAGACACTTGGAGTGCAAAAGACCTGCAGTCAAATTTCACAGCCTCTATTTCCTTGAGATTTGGCTTTGAGCTTGTTGCTTGATCTCTCTGAATCTCAGTTTCCACTTCTATAGGAAAATTGTTTTCTTAGTAGAAATAGTCTAGGGCAGGGGTCCCCAACCTCCAGGCTATGGATCGGTTCCTCCTGTCAGATCAGCAGCAGCATCCAGTTAGAAATAGAAAGTACAATGGATGTGATGTGTCTGAGTCATCCAGAAACCATCTCCTTCTTCCTGGTCCAGGGAATTATTATCTTCCAAATACAGGTGCCTGATGCCTAAGAGATTGGGGACTGCTGATCTAGGAGATTAAGTAAAGTAACACATGAGTTTCCTGGAGCAGTGTCTGGAATATTAAATTGTAATCACTCTCTTCTGTGTATTCTCCTACTCTAAAGATCTTCCCTTCTTCCAGCCTCTATATGATTTTTATACCAATCATTTTTCATGCAATAGTTAACACATCATAATGTTAATGAACTTCTCATGTGTCCCCCTTTTCCTCTCCAATTCATAATGTGCTACAGACATAGGTCTTGAGTCACAATTTATTTGTGCCCTTCTGTGCCCTTCCTTGGGGCTTACTCATAGTTGCTGCTGCTGCTGCTAAGCTGCTTCAGTCATGTCTGACTCTGTGCGACCCCATAGACGGCAGCCCACCAGGCTCCCCCATCCCTGGGATTCTCCAGGCAAGAACACTGGAGTGGGTTGCCATTTCCTTCTCCAATGCATGAAAGAGAAAAGTGAAAGTGAAGTCACTCAGTCTGTCCGACTCTTAGCGACCCCATGGACTGCAGCCTTCCAGGCTCTCCTGTCCATGGATTTTCCAGGCAAGAGTATTGGAGTGGGGTGCCATTGCCTTCTCTGTTGCTCATAGTTCAGTTCAGTTCAATTCAGTCGCTCAGTCGTGTCCGACTCTGCGACCCCATGAATTGCAGCACGCTAGGCCTCCCTGTTCATTACCATCTCTCAGAGTTCACTTAGACTCCCGTCCATCAAGTCTGTGATGCCATCCAGCCATCTCATCCTTGGTCATCCCTTTCTCCTCCTGCCCCCAATCCCTCCCAGCATCAGAGTCTTCTCCAATGAGTCAACTCTTCGCATGAGGTGGCCAAAGTACTGGAGTTTCAGCTTTAGCATCATTCCTTCCAAAGAAATCCCAGGGCTGATCTCCTTCAGAATGGACTGGTTGGATCTCCTTGCAGTCCAAGGGACTCTCAAGAGTCTTCTCCAGCACCACAGTTCAAAAGCATCAATTCTTCAGTGCTCAGCCTTCTTCACAGTCCAATGCTCACATCCATACATGACCACAGGAAAAACCATAGCCTTGACTAG
>SJYX01000214.1:30959-58530 GCA_006410675.1 Oreotragus oreotragus
GAAAGATGGTAATGAGGACCCTGTATGCAGGACAGCAAGAGAGATGCAGATGTGTAGAGTGGACTTTTGGACTCTGAGGGAGAGGGAGAGGGAGGGAGAGAGGGTGGGATGATTGGGAGAATAGCATTGAAATATGTGTACTATCATGTAGGAAATGAATCGCCAGTCTGTGTTCGATGCAGGATGCAGGATGTTTGGGGCTGGTGTATAGGGATGATCCGGAGGGATGATGGGGGCTTGGAGGAGGGAGGGGGGTTCATGTTTGGGAGTTCCTGTACACCCGTGGTGGATTCATGTCAATGTATGCCAAAACCAGTAGAGTACTGTAAAGTAAAATTAAATTAAATTAAAAAAAATTTTTTTTAAAAGGAAGCAATCATAAAAACTAAGGCAGAAACAATGAAAAAGAAACAAAGGAGATTATAGAAAAACTCAGCAAAACTAAATAAAGTCTGGTTCTTAGAAGGTAAATAAAATAGACAAACCACAGCCAGACACATCAAGAAAATAGAGAGAAGAATCAAATTAACAAAATTAGAAATTAAAATGGAGAAATCAAAACAGACAACACAAAAATACAGAGGATCATAAGAGACTACTATCAGCAACCATATGACAATAAAATAAACAACTTGGAAGAAATGGACAAATTCTTAGAAAAATATAACCTTCCAAAACTGAACCAGGAAGAAATAGAAAATCTTAACAGATCCATCACAAGCACAGTAATTGAAACTGTAATTTAAAAATCTTCCAACAAACAAAAGCCCAGGACCATATGGCTTCACAGGTGACTTCTACTAAAAATTTAGAGAAAGCCTAACCCCTATCCTCAAACTCTTCTAGAAAATTACAGAGTAAGATTAATTCCAGACTCATTCTATGAGGCCACCATCAACCTAATACCAAAACCAGACAAAGATGCCACACAAAAAGAAAACTACAGACCAATATCACCAATGAACATGCATGCAAAATCCTCAACAAAATTCTAGCAAACAGAATCCAACAACATATTAAAATAGCATATGTCATGACCAAGTGGGCTTTATCCCAGGGATGCAACGATTCTTCAATATTTGCAAATCAATCAACGTGACATGCCACATTAACAAATTGAAGGATAAAATCCATATGATTATCTCTATAGATGCAGAGAAAGCCTTTGACAAAATTCAACACCAATTTATGATAAAAACTCTCCAGACAGAAAGCATAGAAGGAACATCAGTTCAGTTCAGTTGCTCAGTTGTGTCCAACTCTTTGCGACCCCATGGATCGCAGCAAGCCAGGCCTCCCTGTCCATTACCAACTCCCGGAGTTTACCCAAACTCATATTCATCGAGTCGGTGATGCCACCCAGCCATCTCACCCTCTGTTGTCCCCTTCTCCTCCTGCACTCAATCATTCCCAGCATCAGGGTCTTTTCCAATGAGTCAGCTCTTCGCATGAGGTGGCCAAAGTACTAGAGTTTCAGCTTTAGCATCAGTCTTTCCAATGAACACCCAGGACTGATCTCCTTTAGAATGGACTGGTTAGATCTCCTTGCAGTCCAAGGGACTCTCAAGAGTCTTCTCCAACACCACAGTTCAAAAGCATCAATTCTTCAGTGTTCAGCCTTCTTTACAGTCCAACTCTCACATCCATACATGATCACTGGAAAAACCATAGCCTTGACTAGATGGAACTTTGTTGGCAAAGTAATGTATCTGTTTTTGAATACGCTACCTAGGTTGGTCATAACTTTCCTTCTAAGGAATAAGCGTCTTTTAATTTCATGGCTGCAGTCACCATCTGCAGTGATTTTGGAGCCCAGAAAAACAAAGGCTGTCACTGTTTCCACTGTTTCCCCATCTATTTCCCATGAAGTGATGGGACCAGATGCCATAATCTTAGTTTTCTGAATGCTGAGCTTTAAGCCAACTTTTTCACTCTCCTCTTTCACTTTCATCAAGAAGCTTTTAGTTTCTCTTCACTTTCTGCCATAAGGGTGGTGTCATCTGCATATCTGAGGTTATTGATATTTCTCCCAGCAATCTTGATTATAGTTTGTGCTTCTTCCAGCCCAGTGTTTCTCATGATGTACTCTGCATAGAAGTTAAATAAGCAGAGTGACAATATACAGCCTTGACGTTCTCCCTTTTCCTCTTTGGAACCAGTCTGTTGTTCCATGTCCAGTTCTAACTGTTGCTTCCTGACCTGCATATAGGTTACCCATTATCAGAGAAATGCAAATCAAAACCACAATGAAGTACCATCTCATGCTAGTCACAATGGCTGCTATTAAAAAGTTTACAAATAAATACTGGAGAGGGTGTGGAAAAACAGGACCCCTCTTAAACTGTTGGTGTGAATGCAAAGTGGTACAGCCACAATGGAGGACTGTGTAGAGATTCCTTAGAAAACTGAAAATAGAACTGCCATCAGTTCAGTTCAGTTCAGTTGCTCAGTGGTGTCCAACTCTTTGCGACACCATGAATTGCAGCATGCCAGGCCTTCCTGTCCATCACCAACTCCCGGAGTCTACTCAAACTTATGTCCATAGAGTAGGTAATAAGACCCAGCAGTCCCACTCATGGGCATACACACTGAGAAAACCAGAATTGAAAGAGACACATGTTAATTGAAAGAGACCCCAGTTATCATCACAGTATTGTTTACAATAGTCACGATATGGAAGCAACTTAGATGTTGCAGACGAATGGATAAAAAGTTGTGGAAATATATACAATGGAATATTACTCAGCTATTAAAAAGAATGCATTTGAATCAATTCTAATAAGGTGGATGAAACTGGAACCTATTATACAGAGTGAATTAAGTCAGAACAAAAAACACTTATATAGTATATTAATACATATAAATGGAATTTAGAAATATGGTAACAACAACCCTATATGTGAGACAGCAAAAAGACAGTGAACAGACTTATGGACTCTGTGGGAGCAGGCGAGGGTGGGATGCTTTGAGAGAATAGCATTGAAATTCGTATATCACTATATGTGAGATAGTTCACCAGTCCAAGTTCAATGCATGAAACAGGGCACTCAAAGCTGATGCACTGGGACAAACAAGAGGGATGGGATGGGGAGCGAGGTGGAAGGGGGTTTGGAAGGGGGATGCATGTGAACCCATGGTTGATTCATGTCAATGTATAGCAAAACCCACAATATTATAAAGTAATTAGCTGCCAATTAAAATATATTTTTTAAGAAGGTTGTGCATGCGTGCATGCATGCTAAGTCACTTCAGTTATGTCTCACCCTTTGCAATGCTATGGAATGTAGCTCACTAAACTTTTCTGTCCATGGGATTCTGTAGGCAAGAATACTGGAGTGGGTAGCTGTTTTCTCCTCCAGGGTATCTTCCCAACCCAGGGCTAGAAGCCATATTTCTTATGTCTCCTGCTGAGTGCAGAAGAATTGGTGCGTTTGAACTGTAGTGCCGGAGAAGACTCTTGGGAGTCCCTTGGACTGCAAGTAGATTAAACCAGTCAGTCCTAAAGGAAATCAGTCCTGAATATTCATTGGAAATGATGCTGAAGCTGAAGCTCCAGTACTTTCACCACCTGATGTGAAGAAATGACTTACTGGAAAAGACCTTGGTGCTGGGAAATGTTGAAGGCAGGAGGAGAAGGGAATGACAGAGGATGAGATGGTTGAATGGCATCACTGACTAGATGGACATGAGTTTTAACACACTTTGGGAGTTGATGATGGACAGGGAAGCCTGGCATGCTATAGTCCATGGGGTCGCAAGGAGTTGGGCATGACTGAATGAACAACAAAACAAAGAAATTATGCATCAACAATTAGCCCTTTGTAACAACACCTCAAAAATATGGACTGGGACTTCCTTGGTGATTCAGTGATTAAAAATTCACCTTACAATTCAGGGAATGCGGATTCGATCCTGGATTGGGGAACTAAGATCCCACATGTCACAGAGCAACTAAGTCCATGCACCAGAGCTACTGAGTCTGTGCACTCTGGAGCCTTTGTGCCACAACTAAAGAGCCAAAATGCTACAATGACTGAAGTCCCTGTGCTCTGAAGGCCTCATGACACAACTAGGGAGCCCATGTGGCCACAGCTACTGAGCCTGAGCCCCAAGTAGCAAGTCTGTGCACTGCAAGGAAAGATCCCTCATGCCACAGTGAAGATCCTGCAGGCTGAAATGAGACCCAATGCAGACAAATAAACAAATATTCAAAAATATAGATTCATCTCGCAAGTCTAATTTGAGGGGGCAAAAAGCAGATACTAGAGTAATATCGTATGACTTTTATTATATACATTAAAAAACTGAGCAAAAACTAATCCATGATGTTAGCAATCAGGAAAAATGTTTACTTACCCTCGATGGGAATAAGAGATAAAGACTGAGAGAAAGCATGAGGAAATTGCTAGTTTACTCTTAATATTCAATTTCTCAATCTGAATGCGAGTTAGAAGGGTGTGTTTAGTTTGTAAAAACCCACTGGACTATGTATTTGTGACAGTGTACTTTTCTATAACAAGTTTACATTTCAATATAGAGTTTAAGGAAATAAAGAAAGGATTTGTGCAAACCTATATCTAATCCTAGGTATTCACCCAAGCTTTTTTCCTAAATTTCACAAGCTGAGATATTCATCATTCAAAATCCTGTCACCTTTCTTTTTTACGGAGTTTTATTTGTATTTCTATGTGTGCCTAAAGTTTATTTTTCAGTTCAGTTCAGTCACTTAGTTGTGTCTGACTCATTGTGACCCCATGAACTGAAGCACACCAGGCCTCCCTGTTCATCATCAACTCCCAGAGTCCAGCCAAACCCATGTCCATCGAGTCAGTGATGCCATCCAACCATCTCATCCTTTGTCATCCCCTTCTCCTCCTGCCCTCAATCTTTCCCAGCATCAGGGTCTTTTCAACTGAGTAAGCTCTTTACATCAGGTGGCCAAAGTATTGGAGTTTCAGCTTCAACATCAGTCCTTCCAATGAACACCCAGGACTGATCTCATTTAGGATGGACTGGTTGGATCTCCTTGCAGTCCAAGGGACTCTCAAGAGTCTTCTCCAACACCACTGTTCAAAATCATCAATTCTTCGGTGCTCAGCTTTCTTCACAGTCCAACTCTCACATCCATACATGACCACTGGAAAAACCATAGCCTTGACTAGATAGAACTTTGTGGGCAAAGTAATGTTTCTGCTTTTTAATATGCTGTCTAGGTTGGTAATAACTTTCCTTCCAAGGAGTAAGCATCTTTTAATTTACGGCTGCAGTCACCATCTGCAGTGATTTTGGAGCCCAGAAAAATAAAGTCAGCCACTGTTTCCACTGTTTCCCATCTATTTGCTATGAGGTGATGGGACCGGATGCCATGATCTTCGTTTTCTGAATGTTGACCTTTAAGCCATCTTTTCCACTCTCCTCTTTCACTGTCATCAAGAGTCTCTTTAGCTCTTCTTCACTTTCTGCCATAAGGATGGTGTCATCTGCATATCTGAGGTTATTGAGATTTCTCCCGGCAATCTTGATTCCAGCTTGTGCTTCCTCTAGCCCAGCGTTTCTCATGATATATAGAAAGTATATCACATTTCCTATGTGAAAATCAGTTTTCTAATAATATCATTTAATAACATTCATAAGAAGTCAGCAAAGTACAGGGATAGAACGNTGCAGTCCAAGGGACTCTCAAGAGTCTTCTCCAACACCACTGTTCAAAATCATCAATTCTTCGGTGCTCAGCTTTCTTCACAGTCCAACTCTCACATCCATACATGACCACTGGAAAAACCATAGCCTTGACTAGATAGAACTTTGTGGGCAAAGTAATGTTTCTGCTTTTTAATATGCTGTCTAGGTTGGTAATAACTTTCCTTCCAAAGAGTAAGCATCTTTTAATTTACGACTGCAGTCACCATCTGCAGTGATTTTGGAGCCCAGAAAAATAAAGTCAGCCACTGTTTCCACTGTTTCCCATCTATTTGCCATGAGGTGATGGGACCGGATGCCATGATCTTCGTTTTCTGAATGTTGACCTTTAAGCCATCTTTTCCACTCTCCTCTTTCACTGTCATCAAGAGTCTCTTTAGCTCTTCTTCACTTTCTGCCATAAGGATGGTGTCATCTGCATATCTGAGGTTATTGAGATTTCTCCCGACAATCTTGATTCCAGCTTGTGCTTCCTCTAGCCCAGCGTTTCTCATGATATATAGAAAGTATATCACATTTCCTATGTGAAAATCAGTTTTCTAATAATATCATTTAATAACATTCATAAGAAGTCAGCAAAGTACAGGGATAGAACGTAGCTCACAAATAATTTAAATATTTATGCATATGCTTATACTTAAAAAGTTTATTCATAAAAAATAGCTTATTTTTAGGTATAAGCATTTGTATAAATATTTAAATTATTTGTGAGCTATGTTCTATCCCTGCACTTTGCTGATTTCTTATGAATGTTATTAAATGATACTATTAGAAAACTGATTTTCACATAAGAAATGTGATATAGTTTCTATTTAAATTCCATTCAAATTAAACTACATATCAATACTAATTAAAAGAAAAAACACGTTATGAATTTTAAAAAGCTATAGTTTCCCATTTTTACTAAGTTACTCTTGCATCATGCACAGACAGAATGAACATTCATTTTCTAGGCCATAATACTCAGACTCTTATTGCTTATAACCACTAGAAGCATTGAAGGACATAATTTGACTTATGGTTCATATAAATTCAAGCAATAAGAAACCTGTTGAATTTGGTTTTAGTATACATAAAACTGAAGCTAACTTCTTAATTAATTACAAATACTGCTGCACTTTACTTCTATGAGCTCATACTGATGCATTCTGAGCATAATTCCTAAATGATAGCTGTTGTATTCCTGTTATTACCTTTTTTAGTCTCATGAGGATAATAACAGTCTATAGTCATCATCACCATTAAAAAGAAATATCTCTATTTCTTAGAAAAGAGAAAGGAGAACTAGCATAAGTAGTGAAATACTAAATTCACAGATGGGAAAATGTTATATCTTAATCTACCTTTGACATAATGGGTCCTGAACAAGAGCCTTAGAACCATAGAAAAGTTCTTTATTCCTAGGGGTAACATTTTCAAGGCTGGTTGGTGATGGAAATAGTTTCATTTGTTGGGAAATAGTGTTCCTTTGAATACATTTTACACCTGCAGAAACTGAAAACATATTTACTTCTGTAGGAATTTGCCTGAAATATTATAATTTTTTAAGAAATGCCTGAATGGAACATAGTTCATTTCACAAACCTTCATTTTTATGTTGAATTCAAAGTGGAAAAAGCTCTTCATCATTAAATACATCTGACTTCATTTTGTCAATACAACCTTTCTATTTCCAAGTGAACAAAAACCTCTAAATATGGTATAAAAAGAAGTATTTTAATGTTTTTTAAAAAATTTGTTCAAACCTGCATCAGCAAGTAGTCAAGACTCTTATTTATGTATACTCTTTTATGAAATTTCTATTAGACTCTTTTTAAAAATTCATATCAAATAGTTTAAGACTTGATATTCAGTTGCCAAATCGTGTCCAACTCTTTGTGACCCCATGGACTGTAGCCACCAGGCTTCCCTGTCCTTCACTATCTCTCAGAGTTTGCTCAGACTCACATCCAACTTCAAGCTCATGTCAAATTCATGTTTAAAGATAAGACATTTTACTCAGTGTGTTACAGCTTTTCCTATGTAGATTTTTCCTTCCTCTGTTTTTGTATCCTGTTGATAATATGTTCTTTTAACAGGGAGACATGCTGATAGATTAGTATGTGTCTTTGAATTATGCTTCAGTTTTTTAAGCAAAATATATAGAGATTATTCCAATATATGTGATATTAAGTGTGGACAGATATCTACTTTTTAACATATTTGAGTTTTCCAAGACACTAATTTTTTTTCAAATTGGAGTCATATCTTTAATTACAGTACTATTTTTAATATGATGATGTATGCATTAATGGAGAAGGAAATGGCAGCCCTCTCCAGTGTTCTTGCCTGGAGAATCCCATGGACAGAGGAGCCTGGTGAGCTACAGTCCATGGGGTCAGAAAGAGTCAGACACGACTGAGCAACTAAACAACACCAATAACCATTTTATCATGTTAGCATGTAGTCATTTTTTATAACAATCTGTTCTGGTTTGGTATGACAAACCTGGAGATAATCCACCATAGATCCTGGAAGGAAATTCTGTCCAGAATGCTGAGGTAGCACAAAGGATTAGACTGGCAAATCAGAAATACAAGAAGTGGAGGTCTCACCCAGTATCAACTTTATTAATGCTTCAATGACACAAGGAACTACAGGGCAGAGAAAAAGCAAGGAGAGGTCTAGTACCATCAGTTCTATCTGGCCCTTTCTCTCCTCATCAGAATGCACTCCAGTTGTAAGTAATTACAAATCTATAGTACTTACACAAAACCTGTCATTTCAGCATGAACCATCCTATTTAATACTAAGATAGTTTTATAGCTTTTGAGACATTTTCAAGAAAGCCCTGGGCCATAACCACAAAGTTCTAGGTTTGTTTAAAATAAGCAATCTTAGAGTAGGAACATTCTACTACAAAGATTACACATCCAAAGACTCTTTGGCTAACAATTATCACTGGTTGATTTTCAGAGTACTCTGATTTTAGAGGATCTACAGAGGAGAGTTGAAGTGTCTCCTTCCTTAGTTATTTGTTGGGAGATTCTGCCCTTGTAAAAGGAGAGAATGGACTGAATCCTAATTGCTCATTACTTTCTCTTAAGCATTATCAGATAGGGAGGAGTGTCAACTGAAGTAATGGAAGGTAATAGTGAAAAGAGAAATAGTTTGACTAGGAGACAACACACTAAAAAGAGGTATAAGGATTTAAGAAAGAGAAAGAAAGTCACACAGGAGAGCTTTTGCCTATTTCAAAACTCTATCTATACCCCAATATCTGTATAGAAATACTTATGGTACTGTCACCACCTTGTGAAGAATTTAGTGCCATGTTTTTCTTTCATTATTGACATTGCTTTTGTTAGTTTTCTTGATGAATTTTACTTAGGACTTCAAATCATACACCAAGGTACATAGTGGAACTGCTGTGTAAAATGAATGAATTTTAATTATATTTTGCCAGGCCAGCAGTCACTGAAATGATTAAGAACATTCTGCTATCACTCCGTTGAGACATGATGTTTGTCAATTTAAATTCTTTACTCAAAAAAATACATGTATGCCAATGTTCATTGCAGCACTATTTATAATAGCTAAAGCTTAGAAGCAGCCTAGATGTCTATCAGCAGATGAATGGATAAGGATGTGGTGTATATATACAGGCTTCCCTGGTAGCTCAGAGGCTAAAGCGTCTGCCTGCAATGCAGGAGACCTGGGTTAGACCCTCGGGTTGGGAAGATCCCCTGGAGAAGGAAATGGCAACCTACTCCAGTATTCTTGCCTGGAGAATTCCATGGACAGAAGAGCTTGGCGGGCTACAGTCCACGGGGTCGCAAAGAGTCGGACACGACTGAGCTATTTCACTCACTCACTCACTCATTAGCCATAAAAGGGAATGAAATTGAGTCAGTTGAAGTGATATGGATGAACCTAGAACCTGTCGTACAGTGTGAAGGAAGTCAGAAGGAGAAAAACAAATATATTAGTACATGTATATGGAATCTAGAAAAATGGTACTGATGAAGAGATACAGACAGAGAGAATGGACTTGTTGACACAATCCCCTGGAGAAGGAAATGGCAACCTACTCCAGTATTCTTGCCTGGAGAATTCCATGGACAGAAGAGCTTGGCGGGCTACAGTCCACGGGGTCGCAAAGAGTCGGACACGACTGAGCTATTTCACTCACTCACTCACTCATTAGCCATAAAAGGGAATGAAATTGAGTCAGTTGAAGTGATATGGATGAACCTAGAACCTGTCGTACAGTGTGAAGGAAGTCAGAAGGAGAAAAACAAATATATTAGTACATGTATATGGAATCTAGAAAAATGGTACTGATGAAGAGATACAGACAGAGAGAATGGACTTGTTGACACAGAGGGGGAAGGAGTGGGTGGAACAAATTGAGATGATATCATTGACACATATACACTTCCATGTGTGAAATAGATAGCTAGTAGGATGCTGCTGTATAGCACGTGTAGCTCAGCTCAGTGCTCTGTGATGACATAGATGGGTGGGATAGGGAGGGGGCAGGTAGTGGGAGGAAGGCTCAACAGGGAGGGGAAACATGTATATGTATACATATGGCTGATTCACAAAGTTTCATAGCAGCAACTAACACAACATTGTAAATTATATTCCAATAAAAAGAAAAAACCAAAAAATTAAATATGAGAATAAAATATAAATTATACCTAAAACTATTTGGTTAATGTACTTCATGTGATTGGGTATCTTAAATGGTATTAAGATCTTGTCTGAGTAAAAAGCAGTGAAGGAATATCATTTTTGAGTATAACATGACTTATAAATTTCCCTTAAGAACAAAATTTGGTGTTTAATAGAGAAAATATAATCAGATTAGTCTACATATGCAGACTATCTACATAAATTTTCACCATGCCCAAAGGCTATCCGAAGTAGCTGCCGGATATAAATCATCCCCTCCCTTTCTCAGTAATGCAGAAGCATATTATTAAACGCCTAGAGTAATTCTGGGGAGAGACTCAGCAGTAAGCTCTCTGCAGGCAACACTCTGAGCAGCTGGAAAAATTAATGCCTTGATCCTGAAAGTGGAGCAGGAGGTCCAGGAAGCATAATATTCACTCCACTCTTTTATAAAAATGAAAAAACAAAGACCTTCAGAAAATACCAGCTGTTTCTAACCAGAAATTCTTTTTCACAACTGCTATTCATAGTAAAGATACATATCAGGAAGATTCGGATACTTAAGTCATATAAAGAAGTCTTTTGGAGTACTACAAACATATTTCCTCATTACAGTTCTTCATATTCGGTTTTGGTTGCAGTTAAGATTACCGGACATAGAATATTTGCCTAGTGTGGTGGTGAGTTTTATGCATCACCCTGGAGGATGTTTTTGAATGAGATTAATTTTTAAATCCATAAACTTCTAAACTGACTTCCATAAAGTGAGTGGGCCTCATCTAATCAGTTGAAGATCTGAGTAGAGGAAATGACTAGCCTCCCTGAGCATGAGTGAATGCTCCAGTTGACTTCCCTCAGACTAGAACTGCATCAAGTCTCCTGGGTGTCCAGGCTTCCAGCCCACACTACAGACTGGAACTCGTCAGCCTCCATAATCACATGAGTCAATTACTCATGAAAATTTTCCTTGTATATGCACATATATGCTACTCCTGTTGGTTCTATTTCTCTAGGGAAATGTGCTTAATAGATCTCATTCTGGGATTTCCCTGGTGGCTCAGATGGTAAAGAAGCCCCTTACAATGCAGGAGATCCAGGTTGGATCCCTGGGTCAAAAAGATTCCTTGAAGTAGGAAATGGCAACCAACTCCAGTATTCTTGCCTAGATAATTCCATGGATAAAGGAACCTGATGGGTTACAGTCCATGGGGTCACAGAGTTGAACACTACTGATCTAGTTTTAAAATCAAGCTATTAATCTATTGATAAAAGTTTAGGAAAGTATCACTGATTTTTATGTAATTAACTTTCATCTTATTTTTGCACTAATAGTACATGCCAACTAGATATTTCTGCAAAACTAATTTTGGATTTAGTACAAAGATAGTCTAAACTTCTTTTTATTTGCCATGTGAGTGCTCTTTAATAAAATTACATCAAAAATGGATGACTTATATTTGAGTGGAATAAAAGAGGACAATGTCTGATAGGAATTTTAAAATACCTCAAATGTTAGTTTTATTCTTCTACTTTATTATCTTTTCCAAAGACTGGAGTATAGTTCTTTTAGTGAAATTATAAAGCTGTCAACTCAACTGAAAACACATATTCTTAATGCTATAGGGCTTTGTCTATAAGGTCTCACTAGTTCATTTCCATAAATATTTATCTATATCTATTATTTTTCAGGTTCTGTCTAAGGAATTGAAATACATTTGTAAATAAAGTTTATATCCCTGACATTGCAGTGCTTATGCTGAAGTGAACTCTAGTACAGATATGGGTTCATTTACAGTTTTATTGGCTTTGACCCCTGGGTTAGGAAGATTCCCTGGAGAAGGAAATGGCTACCCACTCCAGCATTCTTGCCTGGAGAACCCCATGGACAGATGAGACTGGTGG
Organism: Oreotragus oreotragus; assembly: GCA_006410675.1. Lineage (NCBI taxonomy): Eukaryota > Metazoa > Chordata > Mammalia > Artiodactyla > Bovidae > Oreotragus > Oreotragus oreotragus. The sequence goes on from SJYX01000214.1 coordinate 43,218, forward strand.
GCTATAGTCTACAGGATCGCAAAGAGTTGGACATGACTGAAAAACTAATACACATAGTTTTATTATTAGCCTTTTTTTAAATTAAATTTGTTTAGCTGTATCATTAATCTCATCATAAGCTTCCTTTTTCTTTTTTACATAATATCTTCTAATGTCTTCCCATTGAAATTTTGAATAAAATACAATATATAAATATATTCATCTGACATCTGCCCATATCTCCACTTTTACACCACTTTTTGCTTTTTATGTTCCACTTATATTTTTTTCTTCAATTTTTCTGACAGAATGATCTTCGTATTGGAATCTTCTCTCTTCTTTCTACCTATAATATTCTCCATTATAGCCATCTCCTTACTCACTTAGCTAAAACTACTTATTCTCCAGATACATCTTAAATCGTCACCTCTTGCAGAAGTTTCCTGGTCTATATTAACACTTTCATCTAGAGGGTACTTTTTTTATGCACATGGCATCCTTTAAATTATGTATATTATATACTCTTTGCTAATTTCAAGTTGCCTCACTACAAAAAATGTACCTATTTATTCACCAGTGTATTCCCAATGCATGGTGGCATGGTTAATTCTCAAAAAGTAATTGCAAGTATATGACAAGAGTCTTACAAACCAAGATACAGCCTACAATAAAGTTGTTACTTCCAGTTGTTAATCTACAAAATGCTATAATAATCACATTTATATTTGTCTCTTATATCCAATATATTCCAAGGGACCTTAATAAATAACTTATGGAATCTATATTCAAATAACATTAATGAATATCAATGCTTAACACATTTCTCTAGGATACCAAGATAACAATACTGAAAGAAAAAAATAGCATGTTTTAAATCAACCAATCTGACTCCTGATTATTGTTTTTTCTTCAAATGTCCATAAACCAGAACATAATAAATATTTGAGAAATGTGTGTCGTACCTATTTTAAATTGTCATCCTTTATTTTACAGAATATAATCGGGTCTATTTTTGAAAACTATACCTGTGCATTTCAAATTATTCTGTAGGGTGTTTCATGTACTACAAAAAAAATAGTTTGAAAGTAATTATAAGTTAACATCATTCTTACAACATTAGGAGATTTTAAGCAATTTTAGATCAATTAGTTACTATCATAAAATCTGCTCTACACAATTAATAATTTAGTCATGTTAAGCATTATGTTGTCCTCTATGTAAATTAGTCTTAGGCTTCTTCCAGAATAAAAGCTTTGTTGTATTTCGATGCTCCCTACAGGACTAATGTGTGTTGCGTGTGTGAGCAGCTCTCAGTAATGTCTTCCAGGCCTCAGAGTCTATCAGTCTGCCCTCCCCTCCCTCCTCCATCCACACTGACGTTACTGCTGTCTCTTGTACATCACAAGCCTGGTCCTCTCTTGAGGCCATGTCCTTACTCTCCCCTCTACCTAACGGAGTTTTCCCCCCAAATATCCATGTGGTCTGCTGATACCTACTGAAACTCCACATTATCAGATGGGCCTTCCTGTAATAATAACCTTGTCTAAAATGCTTAATATTTATCCAGTCTTGTTTTTGTCCTGAATAATTTTCACCATCAGCATATCACGTGTTTATTATCTGTTTACTCTGTTTCTCCCAGACAGAGTGGGAACTCCAAGAGGACAGGAAACCCTTTTTACTGCTCTATCATTTGTGCCTAGAACAGTAACCTGTGTGAGGATCTTCCCGACCCAGGTATTAAACCCAAGTCTCCTGCATTGCAGGCAGATTCTTTACCATCTGAGCTACGGGGAAGTCCCAGTTCAAAGTAGCAAAGGTGAAAAATTCAGTTTTATTGCTTTTATTCCTTTGACCATTATTTGTTTATATTATCAATGGAGATACCTTGTCACTAAGAACTGTAGTGCAAAACATGATACACAACTTTGATTCCTCTCCAGAATTCTGTGTCTGTTTCTAATCATAGTTGTTGATCATTTCCTGGGTCACATTATAAGCGCAATTAGTGGTTTATTTTTCAAAATAACTCAGATTAGATCTCTGGATTCAATTAACCACTGAATCCTGATACTGGTAGTAACTCACTCAAACTTTTTATGCAAGACAGTTTAGTATTATCTGTAACATAACTAGCAAGAAAATCAAATTCATTTTGCTAATATAGCATGGCACAGAGAATTGGAGAATATGATAGAATTGTTGAATAGTCTAACTGAAATGGATCTGAGAAGCTTAAAAGTTACCACATTTTCCCAGTAATAAGTAGGTTTCATATTATACAAACAGAGCATATGGTAACACTGACCGATGACTAGACATAGCAAAACAAAGTCATAACTAAAGAACAACCGTGTGGTTGCCGGAGGAGAGATGGCAAGGGGAGGAGAGAAATGAATGAGGGAGATTAAAAACTATAAGTTACCAGTTGCAAAATAAATGAGTAATGGGTAAGAAATGTACAGTGGGGAGAATAGTCAATAATTATGCAATATCTTTTTATGGTGACATATGGTAACTTCACTTATTGTGATGATCATTTTGAAATGTATAGAAATATCAAATCACTATGCAATTGGAACTAACACAGAGTTATAGGTAAATTATACTTCAAAAAAAAAAAAAAAAAACAAGGAAACATAGGGAAAAAAAAAAAAAAAAGATTAGGCCTGTGGTTTCCAGAGGTAGGGTTTGAGGGGTAGTGGGGTTGGATGAAGGCAGCTGAACGGTATAAACTTCCAGTTATAACATACACCAGTACTAGGGATGCAATGTACAACACAAACATATAATTAATGTTGTGTATGTGTGCTGTGTGCCCAGTCATGCCCTATTCTTTGTGACCTCATGGACTGCAGCCTGCCCGGCTTTTCAGGGAAATCTATGGAATTTTTCCAGGCAAGAATACTGGAGCAGGTTAGCATTTCCATCTTCAGGGGATATTCCTGGCCCAGTGACTGAATCCTTGTCTCTTGTACCTTCTGCATTGGCAGGCAGATCCTTTACCACTGGGCCACCTGGGAAGCCAGAAGTAACATTGTTATATGTTATATAAGAATGTTGTCAAGAAAATAAATCCTGAGTTAGCACAAAGAAAAAAATTGTTTCCCATTTCTTTTATTTCGAATCTATATGACATGATGAATGTTCACTAAACTTGTGAACAAGTTCATTTCATGATATATGTAAGTCAAATCATTATGCTATATATCTTAAGATTTTATAGTGCTATATGTCAATTACATCTCAATTAAACTGAAAGAAATAACACTGACCATGTCTTTGCCTCTATACAGAAACAAAATCTAGCTGTATTTTACAACTCTTTCATTTTAAAATGATTGTATGATATTATACATGTTTCAATGCCATTCTCCTAAATCATCCCAGCCTCTCCCTCTCCCACAGAGTCCAAAAGACTGTTCTATACATCTGTGTCTCTTTTGCTGTCTCACATACAGGGTTATTGTTACCATCTTTCTAAATTCCATATATATGCGTTAATATACTGTATAGGTGTTTTGGGGCTGGTGCACTGAGATGACCCAGAGGGATGGTACGGGGAAGGAAGAGGGAGAGGGGTTCAGGATGAGGAACACATGTACACCTGTGGCGGATTCATGTTGATGTATGGCAAAACCAATACAATATTGTAAAGTAATTAACCTCCAATTAAATAAATAAATTTATATTAAAAATTAAAAAATAAAACTATTGTAATATCAATAGAAATAGTTGAAATCAAGTAAAACTACTTTCTCTTCATTTACATTTTTCATTTGTTTTCTTCTTAAATAAGATTCATAAAACATCAAAAAATATTACCTCTATGGTGCAGAAATAAAAATGTTATTATATATATAATTATAGTTCTTGTGCATTAAAAACATTTTGCAAGCATTGAATTGGATGGTTTAAGTGTAAATGAATCATAACAGCTGAAGTTAGGTTTTTCTTCCAGTGTTTACTGATAAAACAACACAATAATAGGTAAGATGTGTGCTTAGTTGCTCAGTTATGTCCGACTCTGTGATCCCATGGACTGTATCCTGCCAAGCTCCTTTGTCCATGGGGATTCTCCAGGCAAGAAAACTGGAGTGGGCTGCCTTGCCCCCCTCCAGGGGATCTTCCCAACCCAGGGATTGAACCCAGGTCTCCCACACTGCAGGCAGATTCTTTGCCAACTGAGCCACCAGGGAAGCCCAAGAATCCTGGAGTGAGTAGTGTACCCCTCCTCCAGGGGATCTTCCTCACCCAGGAATCAAACCGGGGTATCCCTCAGTGTAGGCAGATTTTCTACCAGCATTACCTTTCCAGATTCTTTAACTCAGCGTTATCTTCCCTGAGTTACCAGGGTAGCTCAGGAGGGAAGTAAGTAAGATACTTATTCATAATTTGAGTAGGTATTTCCATTATATTTGGAACCACAAATACACATGGTTAGTCTGCTTTTCAGCAGAAGATAAGTTGTCAGGTAAGTCCTTTATTAATTTATTTTTTTTTCCCTTGGCCACAGTGTGCCATGAAGGATCTTAGTTCCCTGACCGGGGGTTGAATTTGTGCCCCTTTCAGGGAAGTGTGGAGCCTTGACCACTGGACCACCAGGGAAGTCCCCAAATAAGTCATTTCCTATGGCTAAAGTAATTAATAGAATTTTTCATAAAACATTCAGTTTGAAACTAAAGAATCATCTTCATTAGAAATCTCTTTTCATGAAATCGATCTTAGTCTCTTAAACATAATGATTCCTTGACAGTAAAACTGTATTTGATATTTAGCTAGTAGACTCCTATTTCAGGTAATATTTAATATGAGGAAGTTTACCTCCACTTATTACAGTGGAAGGTTTAATTCACAGCTAGTATTAATTGCATTATAGGTATTCCATCCTCATTTTAAAAATTGTCAGTAATCATTGCATTGAGAGTGTTAATTAATGTTTTAGGTTTATATATCCTCTCCAGTCCATTTAGCTTCTAAAATAAATTTCCACTTTTTCTGCTTTTTGTTATGNAAATAAATAAATTTATATTAAAAATTAAAAAATAAAACTATTGTAATATCAATAGAAATAGTTGAAATCAAGTAAAACTACTTTCTCTTCATTTACATTTTTCATTTGTTTTCTTCTTAAATAAGATTCATAAAACATCAAAAAATATTACCTCTATGGTGCAGAAATAAAAATGTTATTATATATATAATTATAGTTCTTGTGCATTAAAAACATTTTGCAAGCATTGAATTGGATGGTTTAAGTGTAAATGAATCATAACAGCTGAAGTTAGGTTTTTCTTCCAGTGTTTACTGATAAAACAACACAATAATAGGTAAGATGTGTGCTTAGTTGCTCAGTTATGTCCGACTCTGTGATCCCATGGACTGTATCCTGCCAAGCTCCTTTGTCCATGGGGATTCTCCAGGCAAGAAAACTGGAGTGGGCTGCCTTGCCCCCCTCCAGGGGATCTTCCCAACCCAGGGATTGAACCCAGGTCTCCCACACTGCAGGCAGATTCTTTGCCAACTGAGCCACCAGGGAAGCCCAAGAATCCTGGAGTGAGTAGTGTACCCCTCCTCCAGGGGATCTTCCTCACCCAGGAATCAAACCGGGGTATCCCTCAGTGTAGGCAGATTTTCTACCAGCATTACCTTTCCAGATTCTTTAACTCAGCGTTATCTTCCCTGAGTTACCAGGGTAGCTCAGGAGGGAAGTAAGTAAGATACTTATTCATAATTTGAGTAGGTATTTCCATTATATTTGGAACCACAAATACACATGGTTAGTCTGCTTTTCAGCAGAAGATAAGTTGTCAGGTAAGTCCTTTATTAATTTATTTTTTTTTCCCTTGGCCACAGTGTGCCATGAAGGATCTTAGTTCCCTGACCGGGGGTTGAATTTGTGCCCCTTTCAGGGAAGTGTGGAGCCTTGACCACTGGACCACCAGGGAAGTCCCCAAATAAGTCATTTCCTATGGCTAAAGTAATTAATAGAATTTTTCATAAAACATTCAGTTTGAAACTAAAGAATCATCTTCATTAGAAATCTCTTTTCATGAAATCGGTCTTAGTCTCTTAAACATAATGATTCCTTGACAGTAAAACTGTATTTGATATTTAGCTAGTAGACTCCTATTTCAGGTAATATTTAATATGAGGAAGTTTACCTCCACTTATTACAGTGGAAGGTTTAATTCACAGCTAGTATTAATTGCATTATAGGTATTCCATCCTCATTTTAAAAATTGTCAGTAATCATTGCATTGAGAGTGTTAATTAATGTTTTAGGTTTATATATCCTCTCCAGTCCATTTAGCTTCTAAAATAAATTTCCACTTTTTCTGCTTTTTGTTATGGTTGAAAATAATACTGGAAATTTTACTGTGTGTAGTCAGGGAAAATGTTCATCAAGCAGTCATAATTCACAGAGCACCATTCTTCCCTCCTTCCCAACTCCCATCCCAGAAGCATGTACTGTATTTCCCTGCATAGCTATCTAATCAACAGCTCTAATGCATGTGAGCTCAGCGTCAATTGATATTTACTATAAACTATGGCTCAGAGGTTAAAGCGTCTGCCTCCAATGCAGGAAACCCGGGTTCAATCCCTGGGTCGGGAAGATCCCCTGGAGAAGGTAATGGCAACCCACTCCAGTATTGTTCTATGGAGAATCCCATGTACAGAGAAGCTTGGTAGGCTACAGTCCATGGGGTCACAAAGAATCGGACACGACTGAGTGACTTCACCTTTCTATAAGGATATTAAAAAGAGTATGCTTCATCACCAGTTATTAAAATTAGGAATTTCAGAGTCTTGGAAGTTACAAAATCCATTTCTTACCAGTTCAAATATTATTTCCATTATCATGTATAGCCTCCCTTCTTAAACCTATAGGTTTGGTAAGTATAGTGTTGTAAATAAAATAATTGAGTAGGGATTCGAGAACTAAACATATTTCCTGATTTTTTTTTAACCTTTCTACTTTTAAAGTAACTACCAGCTCTTTAACTAGTAATAGTTATGGATGGAATCTAAGCATTTTTTTTATTAACATAAAATCTTGAACTCTAGCTGAAACATGTCTCAAATAAGTCCAATGTCCAAAGAATACCTTGTCCTTCCTCCTGCCTTTTTGTTTTCCTGGAATAATCAACGCTATTAAAGAAGGGCTAGTTTATAGTCCCGATTTCAGAAGTCATAAACTAGAAAGTAAAAATAAAACTCTAATGCTATTTAAATTAGAAACAGAACCATTGAAAGAATGAATAATTCTGACTCAAAAATTATGAAATTAATATTTGCTATTTTTCCTTCAGATCATGTAATTATAGATTATTAAAATAAGGGTTTCAGAAATTTTCTACTTTGACTTTTTACTTTTGAAAGGGAAGAAATTGGAGAAATTAATTTTTTTTTCTTTCTTCATAGCTAGTATTCAAAAAATGTATTGAATGTGTAATATATTGTTTTATGGTCTGAATGTTTGTGCTCCCTCAAAATTAATATGTTGAAATACTAACACCCAATGTGACAGTATCAGCAAGGAGAGTCTTTGGAAGGTGACTAAGTTGTAAGGGTGGAGCCCTCATGACTGAGATTAGTGACCTTATAAGAGAGATCTCACAGAGCTCCCTTGTCCCTTCACCATCAGAGAATATCAGAAGTCACCTGATTTTGGACCTCTAGCCTCCCAAACTATAAGAAATAAATTTCTGTTGTTTATAAGCCATGCAGCCTATCTTACTTTGTTGTAGTAGCCTAAACAAAGACAGTATGGGACACTCTCTTAAAGAGTTTCTATCTATCTGTATGTATGTATGTATGTATGTATATATATACATATATATAAAATATCATCCTCTTGTGGATGAATGTTTAGAAGGAAGCTGTGATGTTCAGCTTTTGAGTAAAATTTAATTGGTACAGTGAAAATGTGTGCATTCTGTCTTTTTGTATTTTTAAAAATAAGCTACACTAACAATAAACTGTACAACATTTCTGAACATTTCTGTTTAGATCTGACAACAAGTTTGTTTTCTCCATTGTTGTTGCCATTGGCCTTCTTTGTTTGGTTCTCTTTGCCCTTGGAATCCAATATTCTCTGACTCTAGGTGCCTTGCTCAGAATCCAGTCTTGCCTACCTCAAAGGCTCTACTCCTGTTAGACTTGCCTTGATTTTCTTCAGAGCCAGTTAGGCTAGACTGGAGGCCAGGAGATCGACTGGTAGTCTTCTGCAATAAGCAAGGAACTAAATCGATGAAGGATTGAACTGAGTCAGTGATGAAGGTCAAAGACAGGATGTTAAATATTGTTGGTGTTAAGAGGGAACATGCTAAGCTTTCACCACTTGCTACCCCCAACACACACACACACAGACACACACACACACACACCACTACTGAGTCTTCAGGGGATTAAATAACCCCTACTGTGTAGCCATAGAGGAATCAAAAGAATATATCATCACTTTGCTGGCCTACTGTATTACCCTGTAAGCTGGCATCTTTAGGAATCAGTAATCTGTAGCTACTCCTTATGGCAATAAAACATTTAAATGGGTTCTTGTCCAGAAAAACAGTCAATAAATCCTTTAGGAATAGTTGAAAGACCCCAGATAAAACTCTCTTTACTCCCTCTGTCAGAACTCATGAGCCACTCAGAAAACCTGCAGTAAATATTTTTAAAAAGGATAATACATTTAAATAATTAGGGGGCTTGAACGGGTTTTTAATTAGCAGCTATAATTATAACAAGCTTGCAGGATAACCAATTGCTTAAAGGGCAGCACAAAGGAGACACTCTCCCAAGGGTCTAAATAGACAGCTATTCAGAAATGTGTGAAATGGTAATGATTCTAGTCTTGTCTGCTCCCTGCAGATGGTATTAAATGCCCATGCAGTACTTAAGGAGAGCATAAAGAGAAATAACCCTTTAAACAGATATCAGTGTATGAGTGGGTGCTAGACAAGCATGCATTTACAAGTAAAATGAATCTGTCTGCCACTTATTTGATACCATTTGCAGGGATATCAAAAGTGATGCCATTATCCCACAGATGACTTGTTCTGGGCATTGTATCATTTATGTAAAAGAGATGGCACATCTCCCTGAACAGCATGTCTGGTAGGTGTGGATAGCTTTCAGCCAACCAAAGTTTTACAGTAAATTTCAGATGGTCTGCAAGAAAAGGACTTGTGTCTCTTGGCAGCCACAATAGAGGCATCTGCTGCTTTGTTTAAGTCTGCCTTTTCCTTCTTTCTACACTTTTTTTAAATTACCATGGTAAGTCTCAATTAACCAATCATAAATATTATGACTGTTATGGATATGATTATGATTACTTAGGAGTTGTCCCTCTAGTCTGTAGATTGGTGATCTTGTTGATTTGATAGTCTGTATCTGTGTAGCAAATTTCATTTTAGCCCTCACTCACAGAGCCAAACAAGGTTCAGTGTAGCTATAGTAGCATTTCTAGCTAATTAGAGTGGGACTTAGGAAGAACTTACAATATGCTTGTGTTTACAAAGGAAATTTTAGGGCTTGATCTTATTATTATTATCAACATTATATATCATTTCAGCTCTAGAAGAACTATAAAATATAACTCCCTCCAAAATATTTAACTCCCAGCTAGCTCAGTGAATTACTACAAAATTTTTAGCTTTGGACTTGTACAGTCCAATGTTTAAAATAATAGGCATGTTATTTAAATGCAGGATGTTAAAAATGGGTGGGAAGGAAATAACGCTCTGTAACACAATGAGGATCCAGAGCTTTAGACTGCATCTGAAATGGTGCATCTTTTCTATAAAGATAAAATTTTACATAAGCAAAAGCTACATTTGAAAAGTAAAACATCTAAGATTTACATGATGATTCAGTCATAGTTAAGAAGCAAGATGCATGGAAAAGTCCTAATAGTGGTATAATATATTCACCATAAAAACTAATGTGACTAAAGTTCCATGTAGGAAAAAGAAGGAAGATAGTTAGATTTTGCTGCATGCAGTAATACTTGCTGCCATCTACGAAGTACTTTCTAAGTGACAAGCACTATACTAAATACTTTATATATTTTATAATATTTAGAACTCTCAATTAAAGATATAGATATTCCAATTACTCTTTTTATCATTAAAGGAACTAAAACAATGAGAGTAATGGTTAAAGTCATTAATAATCAGATCATATTTGGAATAATTACATCTATTTGGGAATAACAAAATGGAATATAGTGGAAGATGAGTATGTTCAGAGAAATGAGAGGAGAAGAGTTAATTTTTTAAAAAAAAAGTTCATCTTACTTTTGTATGAGTTATTATCTACCTCTTCTACTAGATGGTGAATTCATGATGGCAGAGCCAGATCTGCTTGGTTTAAGGTTGTATTTCAAATGTCTAGCATAATCCTTGGCACAGAGTAAGTACTCAGTATATTAAAAATTTCTGGCAAACTTAATAAAGCCAAACTTCCTTGCACAGACAATACTTTGGGATCCAGAATATCTGTCATGATATTATTTAAGAGACTTTCTGTGGAAGATTAGATTTGTTCTGCATGCTAGTGGTAGGAAGGAAACAGATGAGAAATTTTAATTAAAAGTATTTATCATGTAAGAAACAAATCGCCAGCCTATGTTCGATGCAGGATGCAGGATGTTTGGGGCTGGTGTATGGGGATGATCCAGAGGCATGATGTGGGGTGGGAGGTGCGGGGGAGGGTTCATGTTTGGGAATTCATGTACACCCATGACGGATTCATGTCAGTGTATGCCAAAACCAATACAGTACTGTAAAGTAAAATAAAGTAAAAATAAAAATTAAAAAAAAGTATTTTAATAGTGATTGTTGCCCCAAAAAAGTAGCTTCTATTTCACTGTCACTGGGTGTTCCAGCATAATCTGGGTGTAACTTTTCAAGGGTAATGAAAAGCTATTTTAATGGTAATAGGTGTCTGAGGCATTTAAGGTCATTTGGCTCAGATGGTAAAGCATCTGCCTACAATACGGGAGACCCGGGTTCGATGCCTGGGTCCAGAAGATCCCCTGGAGAAGGAAATGGCAACCCATTCCAATACTCTTGCCTGGAAAATTCCATGGATGGAGGAGCCTGGTAGGCTACAGCCCATGGGGTCGCAAAGAGTCGGACACGACTGAGCAACTTCCCTTTCTTTCTTTCTTTCTATAGACTGAAATGGGGCTTCCCTAGTAGCTTATCTGGTTAAGAATCTACCTGCCATGCATGAGAGCCTGGTTCAATTCCTGGGTAGAGAAGATTCCCTGGAGAAGGGATAGGCTACTCACTCCAGTATTCTTAGGCTTCCCCTGAAGGCTCAGATGGTAACAAATCTACCTGCAGTGTGGAAGACCTGGGTTCAGTCCCTTGGTTGGGAAGAGCCCCTGGAGGAGGGCATGGCAACCCACGCCAGTATTTTTGCCTGGAGAATCCCCATGGACAGAGAAGCTTGGCAGCCTACAGTCCATGTGGTCACAGAGTTGGACACAACTGAGTGACTGAGCACAGCATAGACTGAAATCCCCTCCTTTTAGTTTGCTTTCTAGAGAGAAAGGAAATATCTAAAGGCTTGTTTAATCTCTGAGGAACAGTTTGGTGGCATTTTGAGTTTGAATTAAGAAAGTATTTATTTGTAACAATTATATTAATAAAAATCATTAATATAGCAAAATCATTTGGTAACAAAGTAAATAAAACAGATTCTCAAATACAGTGGCATAAGTGAGTGGTTTATTTTTATGAGAATAATTTAAGAGGACTGTTCAGGAACCGTCAGATAAATATTAATATAATTACTACAGAATTGCTAATTGCATATAATTAAAGCTATACATGTGAATCTGTGTGATTTTTATATGTATCATGCAAATTATAAGTCAAATGAATACAGGTGAAAGTGAAAGTGAAAGTTGTTCAGCTGTGTCCAACTCTTTGCAACCCAATGGACTATATAGTCCATGGAATTCTCCAGGCCAGAATACTGGAGTGGATAGCCTTCTCCTTCTCTAGGGGGTCTTCCCAACCCAGGGATCAAACTCAGATTTCCCACATTGCAGGTGGATNGGACTATATAGTCCATGGAATTCTCCAGGCCAGAATACTGGAGTGGATAGCCTTCTCCTTCTCTAGGGGGTCTTCCCAACCCAGGGATCAAACTCAGATTTCCCACATTGCAGGTGGATTCTTTACCAACTGAGCTATGAAGGAAGCCCTTTGCGAACCCGCGAGCGCATGGACTGTAGCCTGTCAGGCTCCTCTGCCCATGGAATTCTCCAGGTAAGAATACTGGATTGAGTCTTCTCCACCGGATCTTCCCAACCCAGGGATCAAACCCAGGTATCCCGCACTGCAGGCAGATCCTTTACTGTCTGAGCCACCAGGGAAGCCCTCCCTCCAGGTGCACATTACACAAACACAGACACAGATAAATCATCATATTCAACCAACACATTTTAGTATATCATATAGTTTAGATATTGTGTCAAACATTTCTGTTTTTATAAAATCAGTAGGAAAAGACCAAAATGAGATATGCATATGGAAATCTTCCTCGATAGGCAGCATTCCACATCTGGCAGAGAGAATTATGAGATATGCCTTTTTTAAACATAATGATTTGTGGAAAGTATTTGGTGCAAAGATTTCATAAATAATAAGAGTAAACACTACAGTTCTAAGAATTCCAATATGTAACTTTTACTGTAAAGGATATGGGAAAGTTTTAGTAAAGTTTAGAGAATCAGTCCTCAAGAATATAAAATTGGACAACTGATTGGACTGATTATTTTGGGTTTATCAAAGTGGATTGACTCATTTGTAGAAAGATCCAAATAAAGAGAATAATAGTATGCAATTTTAAGTATTCTGTGTTGTATTTATGCAGAAGAATTAAATGTCTATATGTTCAAGACTATATTCTACCTAAAATTTGCATTTTTCATACTTCCAACACAGCTTCGTACAGATATTTGGTGTTATAAATAGTTAAACTCTTGTATAGCTATTTTTTCAGACAATGTAGTGATTACAGAAAAGTCACACACAAAAAAAGATTTATCAAGTTTCTTTAGCTATACTTTCACTGCTTATGGAAATTTAGTTGTTGTTTTTTTTTTCATCAAATCTATATTAAGTGCTTGGAAACTCTCAGAACCTTTGTAAATGCTGATGACATGGAAAGGAGTAAGTTAAACTGTCCAGGCCTTTAAAGATTTCAAAGTCTTCTGGGTATTATAGACTGTGTCCAAAGAGTATATTGCAATGAAAAAAAAAAAAAACCACTATAATAAATATTCAAATCAGTGCATCTTTGAGTGTCCATAGAAGAAATAGTTTTCATTGACTGGTAAAGAATGCAATGGAGTTGGTTAGGAAGAATAAAGGTGATATTTGAGTTTGATCTAAAACAATAAGCAGGAATTTACCAGGGAGATAAATATAAAAGCATAAAATGCTTAAATTGTTTGAAAAACACAAGGAGCGTGAACTTCCAAGAAGCATAGGAAACCTGGGTCACTATATTAGCATATAAGATGGCTGGAGCCAAATTGTGAACACACTCATAGGAGATGATGACTATAAATTTTAACCTGCAGGGCATTTAATGCAAGAATCAGAGGATTTTATTTAGAAATGGCAACCCACTCCGGTACTCTTGCCTGGAAAATCCCATGGATGGAGAAGCCTGATAGGCTGCAGTGCATGGGGTCGTGAAGAGTCAGACACGACTGAACGAGTTTACTTTCACTTTTCACTTTCATGCATTGGAGAAGGAAATGGCAACCCATTCCAGTGTTCTTGCCTAGAGAATCCCAGGGATGGGGGATCCTGGTGGGCTGCCGTCTCTGGGGTCGCACAGAGTCAGACATGACTGAAGCAACTTAGCAGNTCATGCATTGGAGAAGGAAATGGCAACCCATTCCAGTGTTCTTGCCTAGAGAATCCCAGGGATGGGGGATCCTGGTGGGCTGCCGTCTCTGGGGTCGCACAGAGTCAGACATGACTGAAGCAACTTAGCAGCAGTAGCAGCAGCAACATAGTTCATCCAATTATTCTGAAAGCTGAGGTTGGTCATCCTAGAGAAGACCTAAAGTGGAGGAACTGTGGAGACAATAGGCCAGAAATCAGCACTGTGATATAGTTTGGAAGTAAGAGATTATAAGAGATCAGCTGTCACTCTGGCCAAGCTTTTCAACAGTCATGTTCAACATGGTACGATGGTATTGAATCAGTTTAGTTAAGCAAAAGTAACATTTCACAGAATTTTTTTCCTGTGCTATTCCAGGTTAGCTTGGCCAAAGAGGAATTACATGAGATTTTAAAGTAGCAAGCATTTTGCTCTGAAAGTTAGAGTGAGGCACTAAAGACCATTTCTGCTCATGCATGTTGTCATTAACCTCCCCTTCTTCACATCTTGTTTATACCCTGTCCCTGGTCCCAGATCCCATGCTACATGTTTTAGGTTTCTGTTCAGCTGGAACAAGTTTCAGAATTAATTCATTTTCTGGCAATCTATTGCTGCATAACAAGCCAGCCCAATAATTAATGACATAAAACAGCAGCCATGTTATTGTCTCCACAGGTTTGTGGTTCAGGAGTTTGGGCAGCACATGGTGGGACAGTTTGTCTTTATACCATAAGGACAGGGACTCAGGTGGAGCAGCTCAAATGGCAGGAAATGCCTGGGATGGTTGAACTAGATCATACATCTTGGTTCTTGGCTCTGGCTGCCATGTAGACCCTACAGTTCTTCCTGTCATCTTTGTTAGGGCCTTATATGTTCAAGGGATGCTTTTTACTCATTGTTTTAGTCCCTAGACTAGAATGGATAGAAAAGCCAAAACCTGCTGCTTTTTCTCTGGGCTTTCCCGTTGTCCGTGCAGCATCTCCAAGTGAGCTTCTTCACGTCTGGTGGTCTAATTACAGTCAGACCGGTGAATGGAATTGTTTCCTTAATTTCGTTTTCTTTCTCATTATTAGTGTATAGGAATGCAAGGGATTTCTGTGTGTTGATTTTATATCCTGCAACTTTACTATATTCATTGATTAGCTCTAGTAATTTTCTGGTGGAGTCTTTAGGGTTTTCTATGTAGAGGATCATGTCATCTGCAAACAGTGAGAGTTTTACTTCTTCTTTTCCAATTTGGATTCCTTTTATTTCTTTTTCTGCTCTGATTGCTGTGGCCAAAACTTCCAGAACTATGTTGAATAGTAGCGGTGAAAGTGGACATCCTTGTCTTGTTCCTGACTTTAGGGGAAATGCTTTCAATTTTTCACCATTGAGGATAATGTTTGCTGTGGGTTTGTCATATATAGCTTTTATT
>SJYX01000214.1:60709-89397 GCA_006410675.1 Oreotragus oreotragus
GATGAATGGATAAGAAAGCTGTGGTATATATACACAATGGAGTATTACTCAGCCATTAAAAAGAATACATTTGAATCAGTTCTAATAAGATGGATGAAACTGGAACCAATTATACAGAGTGAAGTAAGCCAGAAAGAAAAACACCAATACAGTATACTAACACATATATATGGAATTTAGAAAGATGGTAATGAGGACCCTGTATGCAAGACAGCAAAAGAGATACAGATGTGTAGAGCGGACTTATGGACTCTGAGGGAGAAGGAGAGGGAGAGGGAGAGGGAGGGATGATTTGGGAGAATAGCATTGAAATATGTATACTATCATGTAAGAAATGAATTGCCAGTCTATGTTCAATGCAGGATGCAGGATGCTTGGGGCTGGTGTATGGGGATGATCTGGAGGGAAGATGTGGGGTGGGAGGTGGGAGGGGGGTTCATGTTTGGGAGTTCGTGTAAAAAAATAAATAAATACAAAAAATAAATAAATAAATAAATAAAAATAATAATTACAGTCAGACCTAAAGCAAGCATTCCAAGGGACCTGGGTGGAAGTTGCAAACTTCTAATGAACTAGCACAAAAGTCCCAGAATATCATTTCCACTAGCTTTTATTAGTCAAACTTAACTAAAGCTAGGACAGGCACAGGGAGGAACTCTGCATCTCAATGAGAGGAATAACAGCAAAGATTCAACCATCTTTAATCAGCGATCTTTAATTTACTTTTGGAGTAAACAAAAGTTATGCGTAGGCAAAGGTAAACAAAGAGTGAGGAATGACTGAGATTTACAAACAGATTGAATAATTACCTCATTAGTGGACAGTGAGGTTAATGCTGGTCTCTGTGGGCTAAGCTTGAGATCTATCTAGCACTAAACTTTAGGTCAATGCATAGAGATCAAACACCAGTTATCCACATGTTTAGATGCATAGGGATCAAACACCTTCATTATTCTTATGTATAAGACATAGGATGAAAGAGAAGGCAAGTTTAACTTCAAGGGAACCATGTAGGTATTCCTTGACATACATTTTAAAAAAATTTACTGGAGTATAGTTGACTTACAAATTTGTGATAGTTTCAGGTGGATAGCAAAGTGAATCAGTTATACATATATCCATTTTTTTTTAACATTCTTTTCCCACCCAGGTCCTTAAAGAATACTGAGATGAGTACCCTGAGTTATTCAGTAGGTCCCTATTAATCATCTATTTCATATGCTTTTTGTTATAATCTTTTGAAATTCAGGCCAGATTTCTTGCTGAAGGCAGTTCCTGCATGGAAAGAGGTGTGAATTCTAGTCACACAGGTCTCTGTAGGATACGTAAGCAAAAGATTGACTTGTGGATGTAAAGGCCATAGTCCCAGATCATGTGATAAAAATGAGAAACTCCTCTTCATCTGAACCTTGAAAGGGATGGTGAGCATGGGTGGAGGGAGTGGGAATGCTGCTGCTGAAGCAACTCTGTGATATCCTCCCTTAGAACTGCTGGTTCCTCAAGCTACAGCAGTTGCAAAGGTAAAATAGGATCACATATGAATCAGCTATTTGAAATGAGGAATGCAGTGGAAGTCCACAAACCTGAGGGGAAATAGAGAAAAGGGGCTTGCTGCTGGAAAGAACAGAGATGGGATCAAAACAGATCCAGCTTCTATTCCTTGCTTGACTTTCTGAGTCTTAACTTCCTATTCTATGAAATAAAGAGATCAGCCAGAGATCACTAATACTACTCTCAATTCCAAAAGTCCATAAATGGCTTAGGGAAATATAAGAAGTCAATTCCTGGCTAACTTAAATGTGAATATAACACCAACATGACATGTGTCATATATTCATATAATTGTAAAACTCCCATGGACGGAGGAGCCTGGGAGGCTGCAGTCCATGGGGTCGCTGAGTCAGACATGACTGAGCGACTTCACTTTCACTTTTCACTTTTATGCACTGGAGAAGGAAATGGCAACCCACTCCAGTGTTCTTGCCTGGAGAATCCCAGGGATGGCGGAGCTCAATGGGCTGCCGTCTGTGGGGTCGCACAGAGTTGGACACAACTGAAGTGACTTAGCAGCAGCAGCAGTAGCTTATCTAGATGACCTTTACCTCCTCTCCTTTCAATAATGATAAACCCGAGATTTTTCAGGAGCAATCTTATTTTTAAAATTTTAATTATGCCTCCCTAATATGTGGCTCAGCAATAAAGAATCCATCTGCCAGTGCAGGAGCTGCAGGTTCAATCCTTGGGTTGGGAAGTTCTCCTGGAGAGAAAAAATGGCTTCCCCCTCCAGTATTCTTGCCTGGGAAATCCCATGGACAGAGGAGCCTGGCAGGCTACAGTCCATGGATTCGCTAAGAGTCAGACATGACTGAATGACCAAAGGACAACAATAACTATTCAGACCACATATCTCTGAGCATTAAGTGTAAATTTTTAAATAAACACATCTTTACCAAGACTCCACACTCAAAAAGGCCAAGTTACAGATAAGGACTGTTTGTCTTTAGACAATGGTATATGAGAAGTTGTGCTGTTGACCTACTGGGGGAAAAAAGTTAAAAACAGAGAAACAAGGAATCATGAGATAGGTCATGTGTCATCCTGCCCTGTTGCTTCAGTCATGTCCCATTCTTTGCAGCCTCTTGGACTGTAACCCACCAGGCTCTTCTGTCCATGGAATTCTCCAGGCAAGAATGCTGGAGTAGCTTGCCATTTCCTGTTCCAAGGGATCTTCCTGACCCAGGGACAGAGCCCACGTCTCTTGAGTCTCCAAATTGGCAGGAGGATTCTTTATCACTAGCACCACCTGGGAAGTACATTAAATGCCAAATAGATAAATTACTTCCTACTAATAATGGCTATGAAAACTATATTTCAATTTATCAAAGCCAGTGTCTTTTGATTTCTGTAATGTTTATGGAAAGTACTACCTTGGCTTTTGGAAAATATTACAGAGTAAGATGTTTCCTGGTTTGCTACATGCTGATAGTCTTTTTTTTCCTTTATTTTTTCCCCCCAAAATGTTGAATTATTCTCTAAAAGTTTATAGAATGGGAGTATTTAACTCAATGTCAATACATGTTTTATGTGAGTTTAATAGAAATAAATAGTTTTAACTCTGAGATGGAAAAATACAAACAAGAGAGTGACTATGTGATTTTCCCATGTTCACTAACAAAAATTCTTGATGAGTAATACTATATCTTTTTTCACAAATGTTGACAAAATGATTCCTGAGAAGGTTTGATTATATATTCTAGAAAAAAATGTCATATTTTAGCTGATAAAAATATGCCTAGAAATCCTTTCAGAATGCATGCTAATTTTTGCCCTTGTATGAGACCTGCAGCTGGTTTTCATAAGAACTGCAATAAGAATGGTTTGGGAATAGTTCTGCTGCCGATAGTGGAACTAAAATGAGATTCATCTTTTCCTGTTCAACTATCCAAGCATTTAATCCCAGCATTCAGTTCAGTTCAGTTCAGTCGCTCAGTTGTGTCCGACTCTTTGCGACCCCATGAATCACAGCACGCCAGGCCTCCCTATCCATCACCATCTCCCAGAGTTCACTCAGACTCACGTCTATCAGGTCTGTGATGCCATCCAGCCATCTCATCCTCGGTCGTCCCCTTCTCCTCCTGCCCCCAATCCCTCCCAGCATCAGAGTCTTTCCCAATGAGTCAACTCTTCACATGAGGTGGCCAAAGTACTGGAGTTTCGGCTTTAGCATCATTCCCTCCAAAGAAATCCCAGGGCTGATCTCCTTCAGAATGGACTGGTTGGATCTCCTTGCAGTCCAAGGGACTCTCAAGAGTCTTCTCCAACACCACAGTTCAAAAGCATCGATTCTTCGGTGCTCAGCTTTCTTCACAGTCCAACTCTCACATCCATACATGACCACAGGAAAAACCATAGCCTTGACTAGGCGGACCTTAGTCGGCAAAGTAATGTCTCTGCTTTTGAATATACTATCCAGGTTGGTCATAACTTTTCTTCCAAGGAGAAAGCGTCTTTTAATTTCATGGCTGCAGTCACCATCTGCAGTGATTTTGGAGCCCCAAAAAATAAAGTCTGACACTATTTCCACTGTTTCCCNGACCTTAGTCGGCAAAGTAATGTCTCTGCTTTTCAATAGGCTTTCTAGGTTGGTCATAACTTTTCTTCCAAGGAATAAGCATCTTTTAATTTCATGGCTGCAGTCACCATCTGCAGTGACTTTGGAGCCCAAAAAAATAAAGTCTGCCACTGTTTCCACTGTTTCCCCATCTATTTCCCATGAAGTGATGGGACCGGATGCCATGATCTTCGTTTTCTAAGTGTTGGCCTTTAAGCCAACTTTTTCACTCTCCTCTTTCACTTTCATCAATAGGCTTTTTAGTTCCCCTTCACTTTCTGCCATAAGGGTGGTGTCATCTGCATATCTGAGATTCTTGATATTTCTCCTGGCAATCTTGATTCCAGCTTGTGCTTCTTCCAGCTCAGTGTTTCTCATGATGTACTCTGTATAGAAGTTAAATAAGCAGGGTGACAATATACAGCCTTGACATACTCCTTTTCCTATTTGGAACCAGTCTATTGTTCCATGTCCAGTTCTAACTGTTGCTTCCTGACCTACATATAGGTTTCTCAAGAGGCAGTTCAGGTGGTCTGGTATTCCCATCTCTTTCAGAATTTTCAGTTTATTGTGATCCACACAGTCAAAGGCTTGCCATCTCTTGTTTGACCACTTCCAATTTGCCTTGATTCATGGACCTGACATTCCAGGTTCCTATGCAATATTGCTCTTTACAGCATCAGACCTTGCTTCTATCACCAGTCACATCCACAACTGGGTATTGTTTTTGCTTTGGCTCCATCCTTTCATTTTTCTGGAGTTATTTCTCCACTGATCGCCAGTAGCATATTGGGTACCTACTGAGGGGAGTTCCTCTTTCAGTATCCTATCATTTTGCCTTTTCATACTGTTCATGGCGTTTTCAAGGCAAGAATACTGAAGTGGTTTGCCATTCCCTTCTCCAGTGGACCACATTGTGGCAGCATCTCGGCCCCCACCCCTGACCTTGGACATGGGGTAGCTCCTCTCAGCCGTGCTCTGCGGCCGTGCTCTGCTTTGCTGGAGCAGCCGTGAAGAGATACCCCACGTCCAAGGTAAGAGAAACACAAGTAAGACGGTAGGTGTTGCAAGAGGGCATCACAGGGCAGACACACTGAAACCATACTCACAGAAAACTAGTTAGTCTGATCACGCTAGGACCACAGCCTTGTCTAACTCAATGAAACTAAGCCATGCCCTGTGGGGCTACCCAAGACGGGCGGGCATCGTGGAGAGTTCTGACAGAATATGGTCCACTGGAGGAGGGAATGGCAAGCCACTTCAGTACTGACTCTCTAGTCAAATATTATTTGATCATATATGCATGGGTTTGTTTCTGGGTTCTCTATAGTGTCTCATGGTTCTGTATATCTATTTTTATGCCAGTACCATACTAATTACTGTAGCTTTGTAGCATGCTTGACATTAAAAAAAAAAAAAAACCTTTAATATTTTTGGCTATATTCTTCTTTCTCAGAAATGCTTTGCCTATTTGGGATTTTTTGTGGTTCCATTCAAATTTGACTTTTTTTTCCTATTTGTGTAAAAAATGCCTTTGGGGTTTAGATGGGAATACATTAAATCAACGGAATGCTTGAATATATGCACATTTTAATATTAATTTTTCTGATCCATGAACATTTGACATATTTCCATTTGTTTGTATCTTCTTCAATATTTTTACATTAAAGTCTTGTAGTTTATTGTACAGATCATTCATTTCCTTGTTAAATTTACTACTAAATAATCTTATCAACAATTTTGTTGTCTGATGCTATTGTCAATGGCATAGTTTGCTCTATTTTCTTTTCAGCTATTTTTTTTTAATAGCAAGGCCAGCATTAGCCAAAGTCAGATCAGAACACTGCTGCTGCTGCTAAGTCACTTCAGTCGTGTCCGACTCTGTGTGACCCCATAGACGGCAGCCCACCAGGCTCCCTCATCCCTCATCTTGCCTGGATTCTCCAGGCAAGAATACTGGAGTGGGTCGCCATTTCCTTCTCCAATGCATGAAAGAGAAAAGTGAAAGTGAAGTCGCTCAGTCTGTCCGACTGTTAGCGACCCCATGGACTACAGCCCACCAGGCTACTCCGTCCATTGGATTTTCCAAGCAAGAGTACTGGGGTGGGGTGCCATTGCCTTCCCCAGATCAGAACACTACAATAAAGTAAACTTATGGACCAACTTGCCTAATGAATATAGATGCAAAAATCCTCAACAAAATATTAAGTAGAATTCAGTAACACACTACAGGGATCATACTGCATAATCCAGTGATATGTATCCCTGGAATGCAAAGATGACTAAAAATAGCAAATCAACAAAAGTAACCCACCACAGTAATAGAATGAAAGATNACCAACTTGCCTAATGAATATAGATGCAAAAATCCTCAACAAAATATTAAGTAGAATTCAGTAACACACTACAGGGATCATACTGCATAATCCAGTGATATGTATCCCTGGAATGCAAAGATGACTAAAAATAGCAAATCAACAAAAGTAACCCACCACAGTAATAGAATGAAAGATAAAAAATCGTAAGATCATCTCAATCAGTTCAGTTCAGTTTAGTCACTCAACCGTGCCTGACTCTTTGTGACCCCATGGACAGTGGGGTGCCATTGCCTTCCCCATAAGAATATTCTAGTTGCTTCTATTGTATTGATATTTCAATTAATAAAAGCAAACTACACAATCAAAGTAGGAAGTTCTTTTTTTCTCTTTTATACTGAGCTACACTCAAGGAATTGTTTAAAAATGTGAAGAAAAAAGCTGTAATATAAAAAGAAAGAAAGTAATGTGTTCTCTTTTGTTCCCTGATTTTTTTAGTATAATACATCAAATATTTCCTCCTAATTAATAACTACAAATACTTTTAACAGTAAACTTCCGTCTATTCATCTTATGGGGTATCACTGGGTATTTGAGATTTTTATTAAATCATGTAAAGGATTTAAAAAACATAAGCTAAAGTCACTAATTAATATTGATATTATCAATATAATGTGTTAGTTGTGGATTTTTGTCTTCAACAACATACATTAATAAATGTGAACAAACATGGGCTCTGTAGGTAAATGTGGATGGGAAACCAGTTATGGTACATGACAGGGTTTTTTTTTTTTTTTTTTTTTCAGATTTGGGATGCTAAGCCACTTCCCTTTTGTTTCTTTGACCTTCAAATTACCGTCAACCATTTATAATGGATTATTACAGTCAGAATTTGACTGTGTGGATCACAACCAACTGTGGAAAATTCTTAAAGAGATGGGAATACCAAACTACCTCCTGAGAAATCTGTATGCAAGTCAAGAAACAACAGTTAGAACTGGACATAGAACAACAGACTGGTTCCAAATCGAGAAAGGAGTACATCAAGGCTGTATATTGTCACCCTGCTTATTTAACTCATATGCAGAGTGTATCTTGAGAAATGCTGGACCGGATGACCCACAAGCCTGTCTCTTATACACATCTAGATGNCAACAGACTGGTTCCAAATCGAGAAAGGAGTACATCAAGGCTGTATATTGTCACCCTGCTTATTTAACTCATATGCAGAGTGTATCTTGAGAAATGCTGGACCGGATGACCCACAAGCTAGAATCGAGATTGCCAGGACAATTATCAATATCCTCAGATAAGCAGATGACACCACCCTTATAACAGAAATTGAAGAAGAACTAAAGAGCATCTTGATGAAAGTGAAAGAAGAGAGTAAACAATTGGTTTAAAACTCAACATTTAGAAAACTAAGATCATGGCTTCTGGTCCCATCACTTCATGGCAAATAGATGGGGGAACAGTAGAAACAGTGGTAGACTCTATTTTTGGGTACTCCAAAATCACTGCAGATGGTGACTGCAGCGATGAAATTAAAAGATGCTTGCTCCTTGGAAGAAAAGTTATGACCAACCTAGGCAGCATATTAAAAAGCAGGGACATCACGTTGACAGCAAAGGTCCATCTAGTTAAGGCTATGGTGTTTCCTGTAGTCATGTATGGATGTGAGAGTCGGACTATAAAGAAAGCTGAGTGTTGAAGAATTGATGCTTTTGAACTGTGGTGTTGGAGAAGAATCTTGAGAGTCCCTTGGACTGCAAGGAGATTCAACCAGTCCATCCTAAACCAGGGCATCTTTATTTTTAATTAAAAATTTCAATACTAACATGTTAATATAAATGTTCTATGTTTCTGGATACCTTATATCAGCTTTCATACAAGACATTATTTTGAAGGAAACTTGTATGAAAAATGCCCTTATAAAACATAGTGTCTACTCCAAGACATAGTATAGATTTGTTTCCTAACCAGAAGTAAAATATTGTGACTCCTTCTGAAATAAAAATTGTACAGGTTAGCTAGTGTCCCCCTTAATATATTGAGAATTTCTAAGCTCAGAATTTCTTAATTGTGATAGTACACTGTGTATGCACTCTCCTCCTGGACTGCTCCAAATGCTTCCATTGAACTTGAGAGGACAACAAGGACCAAAGTAAGCATGATGTTTACATTACCTGTATTGCCATCAGTTACAAAGTGTTTTTGATCTACAATTCTTACATCTTCTGTCAGCATTTATAGAACTGTAGCAAGGTATAAAACTTGTTTTAGACCTTTCACAGTTGTTGACATAAAAATTTCAAATTGGCAAAGCATAATAAATTATAGAGAGTATTTATTATTCAGATGTGTAGACTGAGGAACCTATCTAATTGGTTTGCCAAAACCACTTAAAAATAACCCACTTGATGTTTGTCTCTACCAGACAATTCTTAGTATAATTAAATTCTCTTGTCTTCAACGAATATTTCTTTCTCCTCTATTCTCAAAACTACACTCACTTGTCTTCCTTTCTCATTCTCACCGATCTTGCCTTTTACATTTTTGAAAAACAAAAACCTTTCTTCACTCCTTCAACCTCTGATTATATCTGAATCTGTTCATACACAGTGCTTTACTCACACATTCAATAGACTCTTCTTGCTTCAATTGTAAGACCAGCACTTTCACTTGTAACTAAATCCTATTTTCTCATTTAGTGAAGGAAGTGATCAAATTAAAACTGTTTTGTGACTTACAGCTGTAATGAATGTTTTTTTTTTCTACTGAATAATTCCTAACAGTATCACTATATGCATAATATATACAATCTTAAAATAATAACTTACATTTTACCTAAGAGTCATTCCATTATGCTCCCCATTTCATAACTTCTCCAGCATAATTGACCCATGAACTACAGGGGTTTGCTGTGGTGGTTAGTTGCTAAGTCATGTCTGATTCTTACAACCCATGGACTGTAACCTACCAAGCTCCTCTGTCCATGGAGTTTTCCAGGCAAGAATACTGGAATGGGCTGTGATTTCCTTCTCAAGGGGATCTTCCCAACCCAGAAACTGAGCTGGGGTCTCTGGCAATGCAGGCAGATTCTTTACTGACTGAGCTACCAGGGAAGTCCCCTTGAACTGTAGAGGTCCACTTCTAAACAGATACTTTTCAATTGTAAATAATACAGTACACTGTCCTTGGTTGGTTGAATCCTCAAATGACTAAACTCTGCTAATTTGGAGAGCAACTGTAAATTATACTCAGATTAATCCCCTTGTTCAGTGATCAGCTGCACTTTGTTTGTTTTCTAATCAATTTAATCATTGATAGTCTATTAGAATATAACTTGTTTAAGTCATCAATAAACTCACATTACTAGATCCAATTATTTCAGAATCTTCTATCTTGCTATTGTCTTACCAATGATATAGGTCATCTTTTTGGAGATATCTTCACTTGATTGTTAGGATTCTGTATTCAATATTTAATTCCCTCCTTAATTAACCAACGTTTCTTAATCACCTTTGCTGCTGCTGCTGCTAAGTTGCGTCAGTCATGTCCTACTCTGTGCGACCCCATAGACGGTAGCCCAACAGGTTCCTCTGTCGCTGGGATTCTCCAGGCAAGAATACTGGAGTAGGTTGCCATTTCCATCTACAATGCATGATAGTGAAAAGTGAAAGTGAAGTCACTCAGTCGCGTCCGACTCAGCGACCCCATGGACTGCGGTCCACCAGGCTCCTCCGTCCATGGGGTTCTCCAGGCAAGAATAGTGGAGTGGGTTGCCATTGCCTTCTCCGAATCACCTTTGCTGCTTCTCATCAATTTCCAAAGCTCAATACTTGGATCTCTTCTAAACATAATCCCTTTATGATTATATACAGTCTCATGAATTTAAACACTCTCTGTATGATGATAACCTCCATTTTATTTATTAATTTTTAAAATCTCTATCATAGGCTTCTCCCTCTAATCTCTGCCTTGTAAAATTGAATGCTAGCATTGAGGGTTGGAACTTCTACATGTGAACTGGGAATACACAAATATTTAGTCCACAGTAAGGAGAAGGCAATGGCAACCCACTCCAGTACTCTTGCCTGGAAAATCCCATGGACAGAGGAGCCTGGTAGGCTACACTCCATGGGGTTGCTAGGAGTCGGACACGACTGAGCAACTTCTCTTTCACTTTTCACTTTCACGCATTGGAAAAGGAAATGGCAACCCACTCCAGTGTTCTTGCCTGGGGAGTCCCAAGGACGGGGGTGACTGGTGGGCTNCACTCCAGTACTCTTGCCTGGAAAATCCCATGGACAGAGGAGCCTGGTAGGCTACACTCCATGGGGTTGCTAGGAGTCGGACACGACTGAGCAACTTCTCTTTCACTTTTCACTTTCACGCATTGGAAAAGGAAATGGCAACCCACTCCAGTGTTCTTGCCTGGGGAGTCCCAAGGACGGGGGTGACTGGTGGGCTGCCGTCTCTGGGGCAGCACAGAATTGGACACGACTGAAGCGATGCAGCAGCAGTAGCAACTGCTGCTGCTGCCTTTAAAAATATACTTATTTTTCAATTTTTGATCCTTTTGAAGTTTTAGGAGTAGTTTAAGACTCTTCCTAAACTTTGTGACATGCGATTATCTCTTTCTGCTTTGTCAGTATTTTTATTTAGTGTGTGTGTATGTGTGTGTGTGTTAAGTCACTTCAATTATGTGTGTTTTTGCACCCTGTGGACTGTAGCCTGCCAGATTCCTCTCTCCATGCAATTTTTCAGGCAAAAACCAACTGGAGTGTATTGCCATGCCTTCCTCCAGGGATCTTCTCAACTCAGAGATCAAACCTGCGTCACTTATGTCTTCTGCATTGGCAGTCAGGTTCTTTAGCACTACTGCCACCTGAGAAGGCCACTTACTAATATGCATTGATGCATTTTATATACATTTTTATTTTTAATCTCTGTATTTTTTTCTGTAATTGCTTCTTAAATTTATGTCATACTTAATATTTCCTCACTCCCAGTTTTAAATTTAAAAAAAATTTAAGTACTTATAAAGTATTCTTTACTAAAAGAACTGGTAGATCCCTCTAGCAAGTGATTCATAGTAGTGACAATAGTAGTCATATGCTTTTGTTTCTAACATTAACAATAATTCTTGATGTCTCTCCATTTACAAAGATTCTTGCTTTGGGACTAAATCATATGTACCATACATATACACACATTCAAACGCACACACACGGTGCATGTGTGTATGTGTATGTGCATATATTTTAGTCACCGATGGAAACTAGATTAACCCCCACTCATTTAGAAGTCCAAACTTATGACACTGCACACACACTAAGATGGTATGAAAAGATCATTACTGGTTTATTAATAATATAATGAAACTTTCTGGAGAGAGCAAAGTAACTCAGAAGAAAGTCTGGACATAATGTGAGAAAGTAAAGAGAGAGGAGACTGACTTGAACTTTTCATTGTGTTTAAGGATGGAGCCAGAGGAAGCTTCTCTTGCACACAGTAAGGGGACTGCATGGTTTGAACCACCTGCTATTGCCAAACTTTCTTATCGGCATACTAGATGTAGCACAGAAAGTGGGGTGTAAAGTGGGGTGGGAGATGCTGTGAGGCATAGAACTGTCAGCAAACATTAAAAAATGAAATCAGGTAGTAATTATTACAGTGTACATGTATTGTTTTTGTTTTTCTGTTTCTACTAAAAATTGCTTTTTTTCTGAGAAAATTGATCACTTTGTCTGATTGTTATATTTACGTTAGATTATTTCAAATTACTAATACATTTATTTACATAGTCATTTTTCCTTCTATCATATGATCTTTAAATTTCTTTTGTTTTTATGAGCAATTTAGAGTCCTATATTTTGTGCATGTGCAAATATGTCCTAACCTTCATAGCTTCTGTTGCATGTGTGTTTTTTTTTAAGAATTACCTTTTTGATAGTTATACTATCCTTCTGTTGCAGTATATATTTTTTCTTTTACTTGTGTAATTCATTGTATTCATTTACTAGCATATTGAATTTTGTATTTAATATCTTTTCTAATTGTCTTTATTAGTACTTAAAGCTATGGGTTTTCCTCTGGGCATAACTAAATTAAATTAAGTAATTTATTTTAAAGTCCATTACCACTCCAGATCATCCCCATACACCAGCCCCAAGCATCCTGCATCCTGCATTGAACATAGACTGGCAATTATTGGTAACATAAGAAATAATCTTCTGAAACAAGCTACATAGAAAATAATATAGCTAGCAGTTATTAGTATGGTAAAAAAAAAAAAATAAAATAAAGTCCATTACCAATATGATTTTAAGTATGCTAATGATATTTTCTTATGTTTCCTACTTTAAAATAATTTGGCTAGATTAGGAAAAGGAAGCATTATTAAATGTCACTAAATGAAGCAGAAAACCTTCACAATATAGGTAGCGACAGCAGATTGTAAAGCACATAACCCATCTTAACTTATTGGAACAGAATTGATAACCTAAAATATGAAGTAATATGTAAAAATCTATAATGACTAAGTGAAATAAAGTGAATACTGGCAATACCAAAACATGAACGTTGTTCATGTATAAAAAAATAGATAGGCTTAATTTGAATATCTGATGAAATCAAACAGTGAAATGTTGATTTCTAATTGTGAATAATATATTTCCAACATTTGTCTTTGGGTGAAATTAGTACAAGTTCTTTTGAGCTTGATACACACATGTGAAAAATCATGTGAAATTGATTTCTGTTTATGATGAACTGCTTAAAGCAATGTGATAGAATTTTATTTAAATTAACTTGTAACCCTTTGTCTCTTGTATTCTCACAACCATATTATTGGTGAAATATTGCTCAAGTTTCATAACCATTTTAAAAATTTTACATAAAAAATGTTTCTATGTAAGAAGTACTTTGAAACAAGAAGGATCTTACAGTGGCTTGAGAACTGTCCTGTGTCTTAAAAAGAGGTTCATTTGCCTGTCTGTCCAATGGAAGTCATGTAGATGGCTGCTGCTGCTGCTAAGTCGCTTCAGTTGTGCCCGACTCTGTGCGACCCCAGAGACGGCAGCCCACTAGGCTCTGCCATCCCTGGGATTCTCCAGGCAAGAACACTGGAGTGGTTGCCATTTCCTTCTCCAATGCATGAAAGTGAAAAGTGAAAGAGAAGTCCTCAGTCAAGTCCGACTCCTAGTGACCCCGTGGACTGCAGCCTACCAGGCTCCCATCCATGGGATTTTCCAGGCAAACCCCAGAGACGGCAGCCCACTAGGCTCTGCCATCCCTGGGATTCTCCAGGCAAGAACACTGGAGTGGTTGCCATTTCCTTCTCCAATGCATGAAAGTGAAAAGTGAAAGAGAAGTCCTCAGTCAAGTCCGACTCCTAGTGACCCCGTGGACTGCAGCCTACCAGGCTCCCATCCATGGGATTTTCCAGGCAAGAGTGCTGGGGTGGGGTGCCATTGCCTTCCCCGGATGTAAATGCTACCTGTGTATAATTAGGCATGGTATCTTTTCCTGTGTATAATTAGGCATGGTATCTTTTCATCTTAAAGTGAGTTGAGGAATACCCTAAATTTATCATTACTTACAGCATATTCTTGTATTCTATTAAACGCCATTTCACCTTCAATGTTATTTTTACTCACCCGCCCCCTCCTCTCTTTTCCTCATACTCAAGTATACTTTCTCAACTAACTAGTCTGGCACACTTGACAAATAGTTTCTGAGTCTAGCCTTTGTATTCATCAGTGTAGTTTCTTTTAACTTGCTCTCCTGTGTATCCTCATGCATGCTGTATACTTATTGGTCTGTTCCCTTGTTATCCATAAGATTTATAAATTTTGCTGCTTCTTCATTTTTCATTGCATTGCTTGACAGTTTGTTTTCCTCTAAACTATCAGTGTTTCTCAGCTGCATACTCTTGCATCTGCATTCTAATTAAAGTTATGCATTGACGTGGTCTTGGTTTCGTTGGGTAGTACATCACTAAAGTGAAGAGTAGTTAGATAGTGAATGTTTCCAAAGCATTTTACAAAATATGTCGCTCCTTGAAATAACTTCATTTACAGCAATTTGCTTGTGTCATTACTCTGTAATACAAACTGAAGTATACCTAGGCTTCTGAAAAAGAAGTAAAAGATAAATGAATAAAATGAATCACAGTAATGTTTTCCTATATTCAAACTAGGATCACTTTTTCCTAATATGTATTTATTTACAAAATGTTCCCTAGAATGAAGTTCTTCTTAAATCTTTTTTCCCCTTAATGTTAATTAGTATATGCATTAAAGGAGCCAGGGCTAGAAATTTGAATGGATTAGATCAGTCTTGAATTATTTTCTGTCACTGTTGCACTAAAATATTTACTTCCAAATAGAAGATCCTGAAGGTCATTATTAATAAAACAAAATGCATATAGAATAGCTTAACTTTTCTTTGAAAAACATAAGCAACGCCAGGGGTCTCTGTTATATGTGTGTGCATGTGTACGTGTGTGTGTGGGTGTGCGTGTGTGTGGTGAGGTTGACAGTGCTGATATGGACAAGAACATAAGATTATAAGCCTTTTCTCCTGAGTTGCAAACAAAATTTGACAGGATTTTATACTTAGCCTCTAATATTTGCACAATTATTCTGAAATCATATTTGGTTATTATTTACTTTCCATTAATCATAGTTTCACTATAAATGCACAAGATATAGCAAAATTGTGTGTTAGAGACTCAAATACCAGAAGCCAAGTAGGAAAATAAACATTTATCTAATTAATGAAAATTTTCACTAGCCACTAAATAGACTAATTTTGTGTATATGTGTGTGTGAATGAGATGAACTCTCGGTTTATTCTAAGATAAGTGAAAATGAGAACAAATTAAGCCTAAAGGAGTGACTTTGGCAGAATAAATAGAAAAAAAACTTCGATAATATGGGGCTTGGAGAATGGCCCAAATTTAGGAGTTTGGAGACAAGAATGAAATATTTAAAAGAATGGATTGATAATCAATAAAGGCAATTTGAAGTTGAAGAGATAAGTTCTATTGCATAATTGGCTTGAAAGTGGGGTGATATTAAGTGCAAATATCCAAAGTAACAATGTAAATGACATTAAAGTATAAAATCTAGAATGTTTCAAGGAATTTCAAGCATAGTCTAAAACTACCCCCTTTTCATTTACTCTCCCATCCCACAAACCTCACTTTTTTCCTTTCAAATCAATAACATTTTCCCCAGAGTACATTTTATTAGTTTTCAATTCTAAAGAAGTCCAGATACTTTATCCTCTTCCCATGTTTTTTCTCATGTAAAAATTCAATCCATACTTCAATTCCCAATTCTCCCACTAGTCTTCCTGAACCAGTCTTACCCACAGTGGCAAATTCCTCCCCTAAACCACTAGAATCTACCCACTCTAACTTTGGTCTATAACCAAGAGGATAGTAAGATTTTTCCAAGAAAAAGTATTTGCTTACATTAAAAGTATCCCTTATATTATTCTTTGCTGTGATAACTATAAAGTATTTAAGTAATATTACATTGATCAACTAGTGAGGGATAACAGTGATTAAGGTTAGTGGATCAATTTTTTGTTTATTTTGTTTGTATCTCTTTATTGGTTGCTGGGTGATTCCGGAAGGAAACAACTCTGGCTGTATTTTTTTCATATTACAAATTCAGTATAAGTAATGATCTAGGTAAATCCTTAATATCACCCAATAACATCTTCTGTGAGTTACATATTGTTTTCATCCATCTATTTCTATTTAAAAATACCCCAAGCAACATTTATCATAAAGTATCTATTTACTCATTATGTTCAATATATAGAATTTTTTAAAATAACACCATTGTTACCTCATTTGTGTGTGTAATGAGCAATGTTGATTATACATTACTTTGAGCATGAGATTTTCAATAGAAATTGACAATTTGTAGTAATTATGTAAAAATGTTTCCGAGAAGATCTGAGTTTTAATCAAAGATATATTGGGAGAAATGTATCTTATAGATTTTTAATATGAAAAGAATATGATCATTTATATTCCATTTTAGACTCTGGACAGCTTCCTGGGCTTTCTACTCTTAGTACGGTCCCCTTAAATAAATCCAACGTTGCTGCTGAACTCCTGTGTCTTTCACCCTTTTGTTTGACTTCAGCTCCCCACCCCCACCCATTTCTGCTTTAAACACCTTCTTCTGATCTTGTCATAAGGTAAAAAGCTTTTATCCTCTTTAAAAAGTTCACATCAAAGCTCTATTTCATGAACTTTCTCCTGTATCATCACTTCTTCTTATTAAAAAATCAAACAAACAAAACTATGTTAATCTCCATGCCTCCACATTTCTAAACTCTCCTTATTTCAATTCCCCCCCTTTTCTAAAAATTGATCCTTACTGTAAAATAGTTTTTCTATCATAGTTTTATATTTATTTTGGTTATACTAATAAGTTTCAATGTAAGTCAGTATAGGATCTATATGAACCCCATCAGTTCAGTTCGGTTCAGTTCAGTTGCTCAGTCGTATCCCTCGCTTTGCGACTCCATGAATCGCAGCACACCAGGCCTCCCTGTCCATCACGAACTGCTGGAGTTCACTCAGACTCACATCCATTGAGTCCGTGATGCCATCCAGCCATCTCATCCTCTGTTGTCCCCTTCTCCTCCTGCCCCCAGTCCCTCCCAGCATCAGAGTCTTTTCCAATGAGTCAATTCTTGGCATGAGGTGGCCAAAGTACTGGAATTTCAGTTTTGGCATCATTCCTTCCAAAGAACACCCAGGGTTGATCTCCTTCAGAATGGATTGGTTGGATCTCCTTGCAGTCCAAGGGACTCTCAAGAGTCTTCTCCAACACCACAGTTCAAAAACATCAATATGAACCCCATAAAGCACCTAAAAACATGTAGCATACTATACAGATAAGAATGATTTTTTCCATCTGGAAATAAAGTGTATCCTGTTTTCTATTTGGTAAGTTTTCTTGCTTATACTGATTAATATTATACTCTATTAAAACTGTCAGCATTTTCACATGTACTAAAATACCTATACATAAATATGACTTTTGATTTTTAAAAAATTACAGTTTTTGTGTATGAAGTGAAGTGATAGTCCCTCAGTCGTGTCCAAATCTTTGCCACCTCATAGACTATACAGTCCATGGAATTCTCCAGGCCAGAATACTGGAGTGGGTAACCTTACCCTTCTCCAGAGGATCTTCCCAACCCAGAGACTGAACCCAGGTCTCCCGCATTACAGGCGGATTCTTTACCAGCTGAGCCACAAGGGAAGCCCTTTTATGTATGAGGTGAATAAAAGTAGATGAACTGTACGTTCCAAGGTACTAACTTGTGTGACAGAAAATGAGAACTTCTCTCCACCTTAGTGTCTCAATGTCAAATGATTCTTCTCCACTAGATCATTCTCTTTAACATAAAACATGTTGTTATTTCACAAACCTGAAAATCATTCACATTATTATTTCAGTCATCAAATTATAGTACCAACTCTCCCTTCCTTTTCCAAGTGATTTTTAGTTCCAAGGTACTAACTTGTGTGACAGAAAATGAGAACTTCTCTCCACCTTAGTGTCTCAATGTCAAATGATTCTTCTCCACTAGATCATTCTCTTTAACATAAAACATGTTGTTATTTCACAAACCTGAAAATCATTCACATTATTATTTCAGTCATCAAATTATAGTACCAACTCTCCCTTCCTTTTCCAAGTGATTTTTAAAAATTATCCAGATGCATTGTCTAATTCCCCTCCTCCATCTCTTCTTGAATAGCATTATTTACTCCATAGATATTACTCTTGCAAGATCATCAATGAGGTTTATCTTCCTAAATTTATTCAATTCTCCCTGCTTATCTTACTTGTCCCATCAGCTGTATTTGACACAGTTGATACCTCCACCATCATTAAAACATTTCTTCATTTTGTTTTCAAGATTTCATATGCTCCTGGCTTTTCTACTCAATTGATTATCACAACCCCAAAGATCATGTCTCGTTGTTGGACTGACATATATCTTAGTCTTTGATCTTTCTTTGTCTCTATTGACTTGTCCTTCCTCCATGATCTCATGAGGTCTTGGGATTTAAGATAACATCTATACTCTGACAACTTCTAAATTTACAGATCTCTTTGAAATTTATATTCTGTATTCAGATGGGCACTTAATATCACTATTTGTGTAGCTAAGTTCAGTTCAGTTCAGTCACTCAGTCGTGTCCAATTCTTTGCGACGCCATGAATCGCAGCATGCCAGGCCTCCCTGTCCATCACCAACTCCCGGAGTTCACTCAGACTCACATCCATCGAGTCAGTGATCCCATCCCACCATCTAATCCTCTGTCGTCCCCTTCTCCTCCTGCCCCCAGTCCCTCCCAGCATCAGAGTCTTTTCCAGTGAGTCAACTCTTTGCATGAGGTGGCCAAAGTACTGGAGTTTCAGCTTTAGCATCATTCCTTCCAAAGAAATCCCAGGGCTGATCTTCAGAATGGATTGGTTGGATCTCCTTGCAGTCCAAGGGACTCTCAAGACTCTTCTCCAACACCATAGTTCAAAAGCATCAATTCTTCGGCACTCAGCCTTCTTCACAGTCCAACTCTCACATCCATTCATGACCACAGGAAAAACCATAGCCTTGACTAGACGGACTTTAGTCGGTAAAATCTCTGCTTTTGAATATACCGTCTAGGTTGGTCATAACTTTTCTTCCAAGGAGTAAGCGTCTTTTAATTTCATGGCTGCAATCACCATCTGCAGTGATTTTGGATCCCAAAAAAATAAAGTCTGACACTGTTTCCACTGTTTCCCCATCTATTTCCTGTGAAGTGATGGGACTGGATGCCTAGGGAATCTCAAATTTTCTAAGACCACATTTCCAGTGTTCTTTTAACAATCCTATAGTGTTCCCTGTCATAAGCACTAGTAACCCCACGTTTCCAGAGATGATAACTGCTGACAAATGTGCAAATACAGTGCCAATTTTTGAAAGTAGAAGAGAGATAATATAGTTATTTTTACATAAGAGGCACTCAGCAAAGATTGATTGGTTTATTATAATGTAACTCTGACAAGTAAATTCTCCATTACTGAAAATAAGCTTCATGAAGAAAGTTTTGTGTCTATTTTGTTCATCTCGATATCATCCCTGGTTAGAAGACAAATACTCTTCAAAGTTATATGAATGAGTGATGATGATGACTCACTTTTTAACGAAAATATTTAAGAAAAATTCACTTACACATAATTTATTTTTATCAGCACAGTCCTTTTTTCTGTGACAATCTAATGCAAGACAATTGCCTTTTCAACATTTCTAACCTTCAGATATTGGCATATAATTGTTTTCCCCCACAAGCCCCTCCTTTTTAATCAACACTTTCTCATTGCCTTTAACTATTCCCCTATGACATTCTTAATTTTTAATTTACAGTGATGCATATGTATGTGCATAAACTAAAATGTGCATATGCTTGTGTATTCATGTGCAATCTGGAGAGCAGAAAAAAAAATTGGGGAGACAGTATTCTTTAGGAAGGGAAATAAATGTTGTTTGTAGCAGTTTTGAACAGGCCCTTGGATTTCCCTTCCTTTCAATGAGGAAAATCAATAAAAACTGAATTTGATGTGGTAGGGGAGAAAAATGTGCTACCCTACAGTATCTTGTTGGTGTCTGGATTATTTCAAACTGAAAACATTCAAAGTCCCAAAGACAGTCAGAAATGTTGACCTCCCTCAACTACCTAAAAGAATGTAGAGAGAGAACATGTTCCAGGAAGGGAGCCATCACCATACATCACTGCAGTAAAATTTAGGTGTGGGAGGCATGAAGGAACCTACCTAAGTCTGTTAGAATCCATCTGTGTCGCATTGTGTCTGAATGGTCAAGCAAATAATTATTTACCAAACATTTGCTTTTTTGTCTCTATGTAAATTGCCTTCTTCATCTTTGAGGTCCCAAACCACTATGACAACCTTCTCTCTTTTTGGCATTTAAAGATATTCAGCCATTTTGTTGAGTTACTCAGTATACTTAGGTCTCTTCCAAGTACACATGGTATTAAACTTTTGTTTTAGTTTCTCCTTTTAACTTGTCTCATGTCAATTTAATTCTTAGCTCAGCCACAAGAACCTGGAAGGGTAGAGAAAAAAATCTCTTTCTTCCTGACAATGTCATTTGACATCTTATGAGAGGAAACAAAATGAATTACCTGAAATATTCATTCATAGTCATTTTTTTTTATGACGAAGGCAAGATAAAGCACTATACAATGCACATTAATAATTTTACATTGGATTAATGGACCTTTAAATTTCTCAATGCAATGTCTTCAAATATCTTATCATTTGGTTTTAATTTTATCTAGATTATTTATGATATAATGTAGTTGAATTTTCAGGGTATATGGTTTTTAATTTCTATGGAATGTGTCATTAAGGCCCAACAATGTTAGGTGACCACTCACTCACACTTTCTACTAATGCATCAATGTTATCAATATATTTTAATATTTTATCTTTGCTCTGGCTTGAAATAAGCAATGCATTAGGCAGGATCAAATTTAGCTTTGTTTCATATGGCTATTCCTTGCTTCCAACTATAGTTGCTAAAGACAATCTCTCCCTCCCACTGATTAATCATCATCTTTAAAATGAAGAAAATTGCCATCTATGGCAGGACTATGTGTATAAGTATTGCTTATTTTTGAAACTGTTTATATGTGTATTAGTTCCACACTGTAGTTTTTTGGTAGGCTTTGAAATGAATTTGTAAATTTAGTTAAGGAAAACTGGCTCTTTATGTAGTTCTTCCAATGAATATTCAGGGTTCATTTCCTTTAGGATTGACTTGAGATGTGTATAAGAGACAGGCAGTAGGCAGGATCAAATTTAGCTTTGTTTCATATGGCTATTCCTTGCTTCCAACTATAGTTGCTAAAGACGATCTCTCCCTTCCACTGATTAATCATCATCTTTAAAATGAAGAAAATTGCCATCTATAGCAGGACTATGTGTATAAGTATTGCTTATTTTTGAAACTGTTTATATGTGTATTAGTTCCACACTGTAGTTTTTTGGTAGGCTTTGAAATGAATTTGTAAATTTAGTTAAGGAAAACTGGCTCTTTATGTATTTTTAATCTTCTATGAAAAGAATCTATTATAGGAGATGCCATTAGGGCTCCACCTATGGCATTTCAAATCCTTTTGCCAAGGGCATCTTTTCACTTATTTGAATCTGTCCTCATTTCTCTGTGTTGAAGAGCTGTCCTCAGTTTACCAGCATCCTTTGTGTTTATATGTTTTGTACAAGTAAACAGGAATTTATGGCACAATTAGCAAATTATAACTGAAACCTGAGAGGTCCTCACCTCTCAGCTGAGTATTAATACTCAGCTCTCTGACTACTGTTTGGGACACTTCCAAGATGAGACTTGCACTGTTTCCAGGGCACTCTCGTATGATTGAATCATTGGTACCCTCTCAGGGACTTTAGCTGATATTATTTCCTTGCTTGACTGCTTCTCATTCTGTTCTATTTTCTTCTCCTCTTCTAAGTTTTCCTGGGAACTAATAAATTACTTCCACACAAATCTCCCTCTCGGGGTTGACTTCCATGAAGTCCAGCCCAAGACATATTATTAAGGAAACTAATTTTGGTTATACTGATATCAGGCAGTATATTAATCAAGCCAAGAAAGAGTTTATTAATATATGTTATAATCAACCAATATGTAACTTATTAATCCACCATAATTATTGTCAGACTACAAAGATTTTGGTTGTGTTCTATAAACTAGGGATATAAAAATGAAGACAATAGGTGTAGTTTCTGTTTTTATGCATTTTCCATTCCATTTGGGAGAGGCATAAAAATAACTAAATACATGTATACACACATACATACATACGTCCATAAATCAATAAAAACAGAGAATGAAAAATACTCTAGTGATAAATGCTATGTAGAAAATCAAAGCAGAACATGATAGAAAAGAAATGGGAGGATGTTTCTGATTTAGTAGTCAAAGAAGAACCCTCTAAGGGAACTAGGTTATATTGAAGTTAAATTCTAAAATGACAGAGTCTAAACATCTGAAAATCAAAGATGAGCATTCACCATCCTTAATGCCAGAGGGGACAGCTGGTGCAATGGCCCTAACACAGAAAAGAATTTTTCCAGACAATAAATAAATAAATAATTGATGTGGCTAGAATGCTTTGAAAAGAATGAGTGAAAAAGGAAATTAAAAATATAATAATATGTGAGAGGTCATCTGAGTCATTGTTGTTCAGGACCTTAAAAGTCATATCAAGTACCTTTTTGTGAGTCTGCTAGAAAGATTTTAGAGATTTGAACAGAGAACTGACATGATTTGATTTTAATGGAAAAATATATAAATGGTTCTAAATGATATCTTAGGTTTGGTTCTTTAGGAAAACAAAGTGAGAGAAGCAGGACTGGACTAAGGGAGAATTTAGACTATAATAAATTTGCAGCAAAGTCTTCAGACAATCCCACATGGAACTTGGGAACTGGCCCTTCTCAGCTGTCCCAAAGTTGAAAGTGGTATTTGTACCTTTGTATTCTCAGAGCAGAAAGCTCTGAAAGCAAGATACCTACTTTTGGCTAAAGGCAGTGATAAAAGAGGAACACAGCCCTAAGCCACCAATTGCCCATGTTCCAAGCAGCTAGGGAAAATAAATGCCATAGTTAGAAGGGGAATCCAGGCAGCAGAGCAGAGCATGTGCTACACTTAAAAATAATGGGAATATGGAGACTATAGTGGCCCAGGTAGGGGATGATAGTTAACTGGCCAAGTGCAATATCAGGGTTAGTGGAGTCAACTATTACATTTGAGATATATTTTGAACCAAATTCTAACTATTTTGCTGATAGATTTGGCAGAGTCGATAAAGAAAAGAAAAGGTGACTCTTAGTTCTTCCTCTTTCTTTTCTTTACTCCTAAGCAATAGGATGAATGATGATGTGTTGCTGCTGTTCAGTTGCTAAGTCCTGTCCAGCTCTTTGCCATGCCATGGACTGCAGAATGACATGTTTCCCTGTCCTTCACCGTCTCCCAGAGTTTGCTCAAACTCATGTCCATTGAATCAGTGATGCTATCCAATCATCTCATTCTCTGTCACCCCTTCTCTTTCTGTCTTCAATCTTTCTCAGCTTCAGTGTCTTTTCCAATGAGTTGGCTCTTTGCATCAGGTGGCCAAAGTATTGGAGTTTATGAATCAGTCATTCCAATGAATATTCAGGGTTCATTTCCTTTAGGATTGACTTGTTTGATCTCCCTGCTACCCAAGGAACTCTCAAGAGTCTTCTCCAGCACTACAAGTTGAATGATGATGTAATGATATGGAAAACACACACACACACACACACAAAGATTATCAGAAATAAAAGTTGATAGAGGGAAATCAAAAGTTTAAGATATTTTGTACTTTAAATGCACATTGTATATCCAATATCAAGTATTCATTGTATCATGCAAATTTTGAATTTAGGGAAGCAGTTAAAGATATATATATGGGAGTCACCACATATAAACGGTATTTAAAATCATGGGACTGGATAATTACCTAAAGTAATGCTTTTCAACCTTTTTTTTAAAACAGCACTAAAAAGTATTTTATGACAACCCATATTCATGTATAGAAAATGAAATAAAATTTTCACAGAATTGTATGCACTGGTTATACAGGATTGAATATTTGAAAGTACTCACAAGGAGTCACAGATTGATAACTTATTAAAGCTTTAGTAAAGTTAAAAAATGCAGTACAACTGGAGAGAGAAAGAATACACAGGCAATTATTGGTGACCTAAGAGATTTCCAGCCATAGCTCCCCAGGGTCCTCTCTAGGCAGCATAGGAGGCATTTTATCTTTGGTTTATGAACCATCAAGTGATGCACATGAAATCTGTTTTAGGGAAGCCCATGAAACAGTTTCTATTCTCAGACATCTCTTATACCTCATCGATCACTTTCCAAAGCAAATTGTAGAACCAGTGAAGTCAAGAATAGGCTATCAATTTATATATTGGTAAATGATATACAAAAGGTTGTCATGGGTGCTTTTGTTACCTGACAAAATTTGGGAATAGATACCTATTTGGAGTGGAGCAGAAACTGGTAGGTGACTCAAAAACTGAGGCAGTGGATCATATCTTTGAAACTGAATTTCCCTAAGGAGGAGCAAGAAATATGGAAATATATTGATTAGGTCATGAGGATCAGAGAGTGTATTTTACTGGCCTAAATAACAGTGTGCCTATATGAACTCTGAATGCAGAGTTCCAAAGAATAACAAGGAAAAATAAGAAAGCCTTCTGAAGTAATCATTGAAATGAAATGGAGGAAAATAATAGAAGGGGAAAGGATAGAGATCTCTTCAACAAAATTAGAGATAACAAGGGAACATTTCATGCAACAATGGGCACAATAAAGGACAGAAATGACATGCACCTAACAGGAGCAGATGATATTAAGAAAAGGTGGCAACAATACATAGAAATATACAAAAAAGATCTTGATGACCTAGATAACCACACTGGTTTGATCACTCATCTAGAGGCAGACATCCTGGAATGTGAAGTCAAGTGGGCCATGAGAAGAATCACTATAAACAAAGCTAGTGCATGTGATGGAATTCCAGCTGAGCTATTTCAAATGCTGAATATGATGTTGTTAAAGTGCTGTATTCAATATGCCAGCAAATATGGAATCTCAGCAGTGGCCATAGGACTGGAAAAGGTCATTCTAGTCCCAAAGAAAGGCAGTGCAAAGGAATATTCAAACTATCCCACAATTGCATGCATCTCACATGCTGGCAAAGTAATGGTCAAAACTCTCCAAGCTGGGCTACAATGGTACTTGAACTGAGAACTTCCAGATGTTCAAGCTCAATTTAGAAAAGGCAGAGGAACCAGAGATCAAATTGCCGACAACCATCGGATCATAGAAAAAGCATGAGAATTCCAGGAAAATATCTACTTCTACTTCAATGCTAAAGCTTTTGACTGTGTGGATCACAACAAATTGTGGAAAATTCAAAAGAAACGGAAATACCAGACCACATTACCTGCATCCTGAGAAATCTGTATTCAGGTCAAGAAGCAACAGTGAAAACCAGATGTGGAATAATGGGGTGGTTCAAAATTGCACATGTGAAGCTGTATATTGTCACCTTGCTTATTTAACTTACATGCAGAGTACTCTATGTGAAATACTGGGCTGGATGAAGCATAAGCTGGAATCAAGCTTGCCAGGAGAAATATCAATAATCTCAGATAGGCAGATGACACCACCCTTATGGTAGAAAGCAAAGAGGAACTAAAGAGCCTCTTGATGAAAGTGAAATAGGAGAGTGAAAAAGTTGGCTTAAAACTCAGTATTCAAAAAACTAAGATCATGGTCCATCAGTTCATGGCAAATAGATGAGAAAACAATGGAAACAGTAAGAGACTATTTTCTTTGGCACCAGAATCACTGCAAATGGTGACTGCAGCCATAAAAATAAAAGACGCTTGCTCCTTGGAGGAAAAGCTATGACAAACCTAGACAGCATATTAAAAAGCTGAGACATTACTTTGCCTACAAAGGTCCATCTGGTCAAAGCTATGGTTTTTCCAGTGGTCATGTATGGATGTGAGAGTTGGATTTAAACAAAGCTGAGTGCTGAAGAATTGATGCTTTTGAACTGGAGTGTTGGAGAAGACTCTTGAGAGTCACTTGAACTGCAAGATGATCCAACCAGTCAATGCTAAAGGAAATCAGTCCTGAATATTCATTGGAAGGACTGATGCTGAAGCTGAAGCTCCAATAATTTGGCCACCTTATGCAAAAAATTGACTCATTAGAAAAGACCCTGATGCTGGGAAAGATTGAAGGCAGGAGGAGAAGGGGACGACAGGATGAGATGGTGGGATGGCATCACCAACTTGATGGACATGAGTTTGGGCAAGCTCTGGGAGTTGGTGATGGGAAAAGGAAAACTGGCATGCTGTGGTCCTTGGGGTTGCAAAGAGTCGGACATTACTGAGCAACTGATCTGAACTGAACTATATGACAAGGAAAATGATGCAATTAAAGAAAACTTTTGGTAGTTTAAGAGTTAAAGGGAATGCCTAGAAAAGACCTATAGACGGCAAAAGAATGTATTAGCCAGATAATAACGTGAGGTCCTTATATGGGACCAAGGGTAGTTTATTCATTTCATAGGAAGCAGATAGAGTATGTGGCAACAGATATAAAAACAGTACAAAGCCTGGTTTAAAGTGAGAAAATTCTCTGCTGACTTCTGATTTCTCAGATGTGCTTACTCCATGAGAAAGACTTAGAGACAAAGATTATTACATTTGAAGAGAGAGGTATGATACAAAATATTTATCTGAGAGAGTGTGAGCAGTATGATGCAAAATATTTA
This sequence comes from Oreotragus oreotragus, assembly GCA_006410675.1. Classification (NCBI taxonomy): domain Eukaryota; kingdom Metazoa; phylum Chordata; class Mammalia; order Artiodactyla; family Bovidae; genus Oreotragus; species Oreotragus oreotragus. Next base: position 87,603 of record SJYX01000214.1, read on the forward strand.
TCTGAGAGAGTGTGAAAATAAAAATAAAATAGGTTTCAAAGTAGCACTGAGGGTCCACATGAGATTTCTTAAAGACAGACCAGATGGATGTGTGTTTCTCTACAGACATTTTCTACTGTTTGAGCATAAGTAAAATGTTATTCAATGGCTGTTTTTAACTAGGGTTAACCATCTGCTGGAGAAGTGTGGTGGAAGGAGAGACAAGTTCAAAGTGTATATCCAAATGTGAGTGGAATTTTCCAATCTACACTGAGTCAGGAGGAAAACAAGAATGTGAGGTTAGAGCAGACAAGAAAAACAAAGCATAAACTTTGAATGCAATGGAATAATGTGTAGAGTGGGGACTTTACAGCAAGTGAACTCTGAAGATACAGTTACTGATGGTGACAGAAACAATAGTATTACTGTTGGATAAGATATGAAGAAGGCAAAGCCAATTGGGATTGAGGTAATTAAAACACGAGAGCTTAGAGTACTGGAAAGATTATCTACATGGATTTTGACATCTTTAAGAATGTGGACTGAGATTAGAGGGAGGAGGAAAAGCAGATATGACTTACTTCTTGAAGTAAATCTGAAAGAGAAAAGCAAATATCATATATTAAGGCATAAGTATGGGATCCAGAAAAAAATGGTACTGATGAACCTGTTTTCAGGGCAGCAACAGAGACTCAGACAGAAACAGACTTGTAGACAGCGGGGAAAGGAGAGGGTGGGACAAATTCAGAATTTCACAATGGAACAAATGTATTTCCATATGCAAAACAGATAGCCAGTGGGAATTTGCTGTATAACACAGGGATCTCAAACCTAGTGCTCTGTGACAATCTAGAGGGGTGGGGTGGGAGNGGGAAAGGAGAGGGTGGGACAAATTCAGAATTTCACAATGGAACAAATGTATTTCCATATGCAAAACAGATAGCCAGTGGGAATTTGCTGTATAACACAGGGATCTCAAGCCTAGTGCTCTGTGACAATCTAGAGGGGTGGGGTGGGAGGTGGGGGGAAGTCAAAGAGGGAGGAAACATATGGCTGATTCAGTTGATGTATGGCAAAACACAACACAATGTTGCAAAGCAATTCAGTTCAGTTCAGTTGCTCAGTTGTGTTCGACTCTTTGGGACCCCATGAACCTCAGCACACCAGGCCTCCCTATCCATCACCAACTCCCAGAGTACCCAAACTCATGTCTGTTGAGTCTGTGATGCCATCTAACCACCTCATCCTCTGGTGTCTCCTTCTCATCCTGCCTTCAATCTTTCCCAACATCAAGGTCTTTTCGTAATGAGTCAGTTCTTCTCATCAGGTGGCCAAAATACTGGAGTTTCAGCTTTAACATCAGTCCTTCCAAAGAACACCCAGGACCAATTTCCCTTAGGATGGACTGGTTGGATCTCTTTGCAGTTCAAGGGACTTTCAAGAGTCTTCTCCAACAACAGTTGAAAAGCATCAGTTCTCCAGCAGTCATCTTTATAGTCCAACTCTCACATCCATACATGACCACTGGAAAAACCATAGCCTTGACTAGATGGACCTTTGTTGACAAAGTGATGACTCTGCTTTTTAATATGATGTCTAAGTTGGTCATAACTTTCTTCCACGGAGTAAGTGTCTTTTAATTTCATGGCTGCAATCAAAATCTGCAGTGATTTTGGAACCCCCTCCCCAAAATAAAGTCTAACACAGTTTCCGCTGTTTCCCCATCTATTTGCCATGAACTGATGGGACCAGATGCCATGATCTTCATTTTCTGAATGTTGAGCTTTAAGCTAATTTTTTCACTCTCCTCTTTCAC
>SJYX01000214.1:92962-131382 GCA_006410675.1 Oreotragus oreotragus
TAACTGTTGCTTCCTGACCTGCATACAGATTTCTCAAGAGGCAGGTCAGGTGCCCTGGTATTCCCATCTCTTTCAGAATTTTCCACAGTTTATTATGATCCACATAGTCAAAGCTTTTGCATAGTCAACAAAGCAGAAATAATGTTTCTGGAACTCTCTTGCTTTTTTGATGATCCAGCGCATGTTGGCAATTTGATCTCTGGTTCCTCTGCCTTTTCTAAAACCAGCTTGAACATCTGGAAGTTCACAGTTCACATATTGCTAAAGCCTGGCTTGGAGAATTTTGAGCATTACTTCACTAGCGTGTGAGATGAGTGCAATTGTGTAGTAGTTTGAGCATTCTTGGGCATTGCCTTTCTTTGGGATTGGAATGCAAATTGTTTCTAGTCCTGTGGCCAGTCCTGAGTTTTCCAAATTTGCTGGCATATTGAGTGCAGCACTTTCACAGCATCACTTTTAGGATTTGAAATAGCTCAACTGGAATTCCATCACCTCCACTGTTTTGTTCATAGTGATGTTTCCTAAGGCCCATTTGAGTTCACATCCCAGGATGTCTGGCTCTAGGTGAGTGATCACACCATCGTGATTATTGGGTTGTGAAGATCTTTTTTGTATAGTTCTTCTGTGTATTCTTGCCACCTCTTCTTATATCTTCTACTTCTGTTAGGTCCATACAATTTCTGTCCTTTACTGAGCCCATCTTTACATGAAATGTTCCCTTGGTGTCTCTAAGTTTCTTGAAGAGATCTCTGGTCTTTCACATTCTATTGTTTTCCTTTATTTCTTTGCACTGATCATTTAGGAAGGCTTTCTTATCTCTCCTTGCTATTCTTTGGAACTCTGCATTCAGATGCTTATATCTTTCCTTTTGTCCTCTGCTTTTCACTTCTTTTCACAGCTGTTTGAAAGCCCTCCTCAGACAGCCATTTTGCTTTTTTGCATTTCTTTTCCGTGGGGATGTTCTTGATCCCTGTCTCCTGTACAATGTCATGAACCTCTGTCCGTAGTTCATCAGGCACTCTGTCTATCAGATCTAGTTCCTTAAATCTATTTCTCACTTCTGCTGTATAATCATAAGTGATTTGATTTAGGTCATACCTGAATGGTAAAGCAATTACCCTCCAATTAAAAAAAAAACAAATTAAAAAAAATTAAAATAAGAAATGACTTTACTGTTATAGCAGAGATGACCCCTGACTTTTATGGATCAATTTAAGGTTTTGTCAGCCTTAAGCATATGAGCCTAGAACTCCTCTGAGACTGATACCTAAAACTCCTCTGCTTCTGTGATGTTGGCAGTTGAGATACTCAGTCAGTCTTCTTTACTCATTTCACTTCCTGATTCCTGAAGGATAACAAAATTTCCATATTCTCTGCTATTCTGACCTCAACTATCTACTCTGTGCTTCCTCAATTCTTAGACATTATTTTCTTTGCTACTTCCGATATATATATATATACGTGTGTGTGTGTATGTGTGTGTGTGTGTATATACACCATTTTTCTAGTCTTCATTAATGGGAGGAGCAGCATTTTATGATTGCCCTTTATGCAGGTTTTTCAGCCCTGTCCCCTGAATTCTCAATGCAAAGTTTTGTAGGGAATGATCAAAGAGCACTTCTTGGCTTTCACAACTCTCATGGAACTCTGTTGACTACAACATAAAATTGAACCTCATTGAATGAGCCCACAGGTTACATGACTATAATTTCCGCCTTACTTTTTCATGTCACTCTCTTATATCCCTTCTACTTCACTTCTCTGATTCCCAGAGTGGGTGAGAATCTTCATTGATCTAACTACTTTCTAATGCGCTAGGCTGACTTGTGGCTTCTTTCTTTAAGACATATTTTTCCCTCCCAGAATACCCCATCACTTTATTACCTCACCATTTCTATCATTCTTTAAATTCCATTCAAATGTCATCTCATCAATTAAGGTTACTCCAATTTTTCTATGCTAAATTCTCTCTATACAACTAAAAATATGTTATTTCTGTTTTTAAAATAACTTTCATAATGATGTATTGATTTACATATCTGTCTTGTTCTCTACCTTGGAATTTTACCCAAGAAAAACTTTTTTTTTGTCTTTTTGTTTGTCTTTATATTGCTCAGTACAGTTCCTAGAATATAGGAAGTCTTTAGTAAAATGATTGCTGAATGTATGAATGAGTTAAATGACAATTTAGTTTTATGGCAAATGTCTTACATGATCAGCATGGTATGTATATTGATTTATACATAATATGTAAAAATTGAAAGACTAAATTTAATACATGTAAATTTGGAGTCTTCTTAAAACTCACATTTTGTTTGCATTTTTCAACAAGCAGTATCATATTCAATAAACAAATGTATCAGCTCTCAAGCACAGTGTTTTCAGGTTCATGGACAATTCAGCAGCATTCTTTTAACTGGGCAGAATCATGTGGAAGTGTCTTTTTTGTGACCACAAATAGTTGAATATTAGCAATTTCATGTTTCAAACTAAATATCTTTCAGTACAGAAAAAACAGCCTTCATGTACATTTACTCTTTACCAAGCTTAAAACTGTATTTAAATTCTCTAACAGACTCTGAGTGTGCACATTTAATTTTTCAAATATCCTTTTGATAGGGGTGATATAAATATCCTATTGCCTTTTGATCCAATTTTGCATAGTAAGGATCTTGCATTTGAACAATGCTGAAACAGCATAATATCAGTGTAATTGCATTGACATCATAACAGTTCCTTGGCAGCACTTGTGCTCTCAATAATGCAAATATAGTGCATAATTAAGGTAGAGGATACCACCATGATCAGCAGAACGCCTTCTCTGCAGCTTATACAGTGTCTCTGTATTATTGCTATGAGAGCAATGATTATATCCGGTGCCTTCTGAGGACAGCATGTAATGGACAATATGTGAAGATCATAAATGATGGAAACTGACATGTGCAGCAGCTGTGCATCTTGGTTCTTCACATGTTCATTCATGAAATACCTGTTGCTCTTGTCGATGTGACCATATACTTAGAATACATAGCATGGAAGAACAGATTAGAAAAATTAAACAATATGCTGTGTTTGAAATTGCTTTAAAGTACAAGCCATTCTTAGTCTTATGAACGATATATCAATTTATGTACATAAAAGCAAAAATTTTATTAATGTTCTAAATGCTTTCTTTAATACCTAACTTTTAATAGCAAATTGTACTTCATATTCATTTATTGATAACCTCTTTTTTTAGAGACATAATCTAATTTAGTTAACTTTTATGTTTCTATTCTCTCATCTATAAACTCGGGGAAGGCAATGGCACCCCACCCCAGTACTCTTGCCTGGAAAACCCAATGGACGGAGGAGCCTGGAATAATATGTAAAAATTGAAAGACTAAATTTAATACATGTAAATTTGGAGTCTTCTTAAAACTCACATTTTGTTTGCATTTTTCAACAAGCAGTATCATATTCAATAAACAAATGTATCAGCTCTCAAGCACAGTGTTTTCAGGTTCATGGACAATTCAGCAGCATTCTTTTAACTGGGCAGAATCATGTGGAAGTGTCTTTTTTGTGACCACAAATAGTTGAATATTAGCAATTTCATGTTTCAAACTAAATATCTTTCAGTACAGAAAAAACAGCCTTCATGTACATTTACTCTTTACCAAGCTTAAAACTGTATTTAAATTCTCTAACAGACTCTGAGTGTGCACATTTAATTTTTCAAATATCCTTTTGATAGGGGTGATATAAATATCCTATTGCCTTTTGATCCAATTTTGCATAGTAAGGATCTTGCATTTGAACAATGCTGAAACAGCATAATATCAGTGTAATTGCATTGACATCATAACAGTTCCTTGGCAGCACTTGTGCTCTCAATAATGCAAATATAGCGCATAATTAAGGTAGAGGATACCACCATGATCAGCAGAACGCCTTCTCTGCAGCTTATACAGTGTCTCTGTATTATTGCTATGAGAGCAATGATTATATCCGGTGCCTTCTGAGGACAGCATGTAATGGACAATATGTGAAGATCATAAATGATGGAAACTGACATGTGCAGCAGCTGTGCATCTTGGTTCTTCACATGTTCATTCATGAAATACCTGTTGCTCTTGTCGATGTGACCATATACTTAGAATACATAGCATGGAAGAACAGATTAGAAAAATTAAACAATATGCTGTGTTTGAAATTGCTTTAAAGTACAAGCCATTCTTAGTCTTATGAACGATATATCAATTTATGTACATAAAAGCAAAAATTTTATTAATGTTCTAAATGCTTTCTTTAATACCTAACTTTTAATAGCAAATTGTACTTCATATTCATTTATTGATAACCTCTTTTTTTAGAGACATAATCTAATTTAGTTAACTTTTATGTTTCTATTCTCTCATCTATAAACTCGGGGAAGGCAATGGCACCCCACCCCAGTACTCTTGCCTGGAAAACCCAATGGACGGAGGAGCCTGGTGGGCTGCAGAGCATGGGGTCGCTAACAGTCGGACAGCCTGAGCGACTTCACTTTCACTTTTCTCTTTCATGCATTGGAGAAGGAACTGGCAACCCACTCCAGTATTCTTGCCTGGAGAATCCCAGGGATGGGGGAGCCTGGTGGGCTGCCGTCTATGGGGTCACACAGAGTCAGACACGACTGAAGTGACTTAGCAGCAGCAGCATCTATAAACTAAGGGAGATGTCCTATGTAAGTATTTGTGGTTTTTTTTAGATTTAAATGAGATATTTCAGTGTTTATTTAGCTCAGTGTCTATCATAATGCAGATACTAAGTGAATTTTAGTTATTATTACTGTTACTGTTAGTATTAGTCAATCCTGACTTACTTCCTTATAAATATTTACAATGAAAAGATAATTATTTTTACATGGATAATGGTACTGTAGAATGGAATGTCTAGATAACCTACAGCCTTTTTCTGTATCATTCATCACTGAATCTTCAGTATCTAAAAGAGTTCCTGACTTACAAACAGAATGTATTTGATACATTCTTATGTATCAGTTAATTCTCTGTAGTGTGTGCAATTTTAAACAAAAGCTCAAATCACTGATTTCAAGCTTCTAATTATACCTCAATTCTCATTGTACATATGACTCATAGATACAAGAGCTTTAAGAAATAAATGATTATATCTTTGGAAGAAAGAGAGAATGAACTAAAAAATCAGTTTGTTAACTTTTCTGGCCAGCTGTTTACGAGTTATACTAATTGTCTTCAGTGCTTAAACGTTGTAGATCTTTACTGTATTTATAAACAATAAAATTAAGTGAAAAATAAAAAAAAAAAACTTTCCATAGCATACAGCCTAGTAGCTTATAAATAATTTGACTGTCTTGTCACATACAAGATTTCAGGTTAACATTCTCTTCCTTAGAAGAATTATTATTATTATTGAGAGTAATATATTGCACTTATTATTATTCTATAAGTATTGGCAAATTAAAGTGGATTAGTTAGAGCATTTGCTTGAATTATGATTGGACTGAGAGGCCTACGGACTCTTTTTCAAGCAGGAAATTCTAAGTTCTTTCCTATTCTGATATTTTAATGGTTCTTTAAAATATTAATTACAAGGGTTTTATTTGCCTTCTATTTTAATCTTAGTCATTTTCATTTGATACATTTTCACTTGATATTAAAACAGTATTATATCTTGATGGTGCTTCCACTCATGTTTATAAAATTTCTTGTTCTGAGCAAGCAATTGTTTCTGTCTTGCAGACAATAGTAGCCAAATCCAGGTGAACCAAGAAACTCAAAATCACTTTCAGGTATTTTTAAGTCTAGAAAATTGAATAGTTTCTTTTATGGCCAATTGCTTTATATAATATTCATCATTAAATACAATGATTTATTAAATCATGATTGTTAAAATCAGTCATTCTTAAAAGATAAACAGTAGGTTGTGACATATACAATTGTCCATGTTTTATTTTTAATAAATACATAAATAGGAATTTAATATGATAACCATATATTTATATTCAAAAATAAGATATTGAGTTCAAGGAGATTGAAAAGTTTCTAGTACTACATATTTGTAGTGGAATAGTTATTTATAGCCAGTTCTGTCTCAATATTCCTTATATTATTTCAAAGTTTATCAAACAACATTTTTTAATCCCATATTTTTTCTCTACCATCAAGGATCCATTCTTCTGGATTAAGATTTACACTTATAGGGCATTTTTATTTTTAAACAACAGTGACATAAATGATCGCTTACAAAACCAGAATCAATAGATATATAACTATCTTTGAGATTTATTCATTGAAATTTTTCCAAGAAGTGGCAAAATAAGTTTTAAAAAGAAGAGATTAATAGAATAAAAAGAAACATGCAGAAAATATCTTCAAAAACTTTTTCTTAAGGGCTCCCCCTGTGGCTCAGCAGTAAAGAATCCACCTCTAATGAAGGAGACGCAGGTTTGATCGCTGGGTCAGGAAGATCCCCTGGAGAAGGGCATGGCAACCCACTCCAGAATTCTTGTCTGAAGAATTTCATGGACTGAAGAACCTGGGAGGCTGCAGTCCCTGGGGTCACAGAGTCAGACATGATTGAAACAATTGAGCATGCAAGGAAAAATTGCCTGTATCTAGTATTGCCCAGAACCTTTAAGAGAAATCCTCAGAAAGGAGCTGCTTACTTCATATACATAACCTATATCCACTGAGTATCAAAAACATTTTTCTGCACTGCTAACTCTCAAAAAAATAATAAATGATAATGCACATTATCATTTCATATCATATTTCACAGTGAACAGTGACAGCACATATTCACTCTGCAGTATTTTCCTCCCCTTATTTGGAGTATTCAAAAGTTTTGTACCCACAAGTCAGAACTAATGACTCTCCTTTTTGCTTTTATATTACAGGCATCCTAAAATTCCAAATATCAGAACAGATCTTACTCAGAGACATCCTGTGTTCCCCACAGGGTTGGCAATCATAGAAATCTATAAAGTATTACAGAAGCAGAGGGGGCATTTTTCAGTCTGACTTTGATTTTCTTTCAAGGAAAGTAGATACTGGCTTGTTCAGTATCAGAAAGCAAAACTGTGACACGCTACCATCTTTGCAAAAGATCCATTTTCTTACATTAACCCGTCTGATCTGTATTTCTATGGAAACAAGGCCCGAAAGTCAGGCAACAACTGAATAGACAGATTTTAAGTATTGATTGTCCCTGGGAATGTACAAATTTTAATATAGACAAATATTTACAGACTTTCCTCAAAAGTCAGACTGCTTTTATATCCATTTTATAGATGACAGACTGCAAATAAGGATATATTTGAATTTTTATCTTTTGTATATTTCTAAGTTTAAGCAGGTATATTTTAATAGAATGTTTTCTAATTATGGTTTTAATATATAGTTGAATCTAAAATAGATTTATATTTGTATTTTATATGAATATATAATCATATATTATATATTTATAAAATATATCCCTGGTGGCTCAGATGGTAAAGGGTCTACCTGCAGTGTGAGGGATCCAGGTTTGATCCCTAGGTCGGCAACATCCCCTGGAGAACAAAATGGCAACCCACTCCAGTATCCTTGCCTGGAAGATTCCATGAACAGAGGAGCCTGGCAGGCTATGTCCATGGGGTCACAAAGAGTCAGACATGACTGAGTGACATCACTTTCACTTGACTTTAATATCATATATTATATATGATAAATAATTTTATGTATGATAGTATGTATTTTATATGAATATATAAATTATTTTATGTGAATATATAATTATATACATTTGTATATTTATATGTTTCCTTAAATAATTTGATCTCATAAATCAGGATATTAACTGAATCCTTGTGCATGCTATGTATATATATATATATATATATATATTGCATATCCTTTAGACATAGAAAACAGATGCTTTGTAAATTTCTAGTTTTGTTTTCACATGGCATGGTTCTTGTAACCTTTACATTATTTTATATTGAAAAATATATGGCAAATACCAAAAAGCAGCCCCTGACCACAGTTGATCTTTCCTGACTTAAATATCTAGATGATAGTGTACTCCTGTTGACCATAAACAATTTTACAAAAAACCAAAAGCATGTAAGATCATCCTGTGGACATGATGGAATGAAAACAGAAAAAAACATCACTCCGTATTAATGATTGAGCACAAGGAAAGACTGAAACACTGTACAAATCATGCAGATGATCTAACAGCCACTTCACTCAAACTCTGCTAATATAACTGCAGCTTCTTTACCATTGAAAGTACAGCCTCAATTGATTTCTTCTGACTTTTAGATAAAAATTATTATGCTACTGTAGGTATGTTTCTGGTGGTCTTTGACCAGAGAGATTTGACAAAGAAAATTGTTGAAAGGTGTATGCATTTGTTGTATGACATTAAATGTGACATAGCACTGTGCATGTTCAGAAAAGGAATGTAAAGCAAAGAAATATATGGAACATCTATTTTCTACCAAATTTCTTCTCTGGCAATTTCTATATTGACTTTTTTTAACCACTCTGAAATTTTACAATTTAAAAAGCTGGTTCAGCCCAGTTCAGTTCAGTTCAGTCGCTCAGTTGGGTCCACCTCTTTGCAACCCTAAGGACAGCAGCACACCAGGCATCCCTTTCCATCACCAACTCCCAGAGCTTACTCAAACTCATGTCCATTAATTGGTGATGCCATCCAACCATCTCATGCTTTCTTGTCCCCTTTACTTCCCACCTTCAACCTTTCCCAGCATCAGGGTCTTTTCCNGGTTAGGTGGTCTGCTATTCCAATCTCTTTAAGAATTCTGAAAAATTCTGTAGACAGAGGAGCCTGGCGGACTACAGTCAATAATGTTACAAAGAGTCAGACACGATTGGGTGACTGAACACACACACACAGACACACAGACACCCACACACAACAGGTTTGTTATTATGGTGTTAGAAATTTGAGGAAGATACCATTTGTTGGCAAACTAATCCTTGTGAAATGAGATCATCAGCTGAGAGTAAAGAAGTAGAATGTACAAAGTATGAAAACAGAAGGAAAAAACAATAATTAGTTAAGAAAGTGAGTCATTATAAATGTAAAAAATGGGGAGTAATGAAGACTCAGTTTGATGTTTGTTATGCTTTTACAATGAACACAGTGTTTGTAATTAATTCATACAAACCTAAAAGAAAAAAATTATTGTTTAAATATATAAATATGTGGGCAATAGGGATATCCTGACAACTTATATATAATAAAGTATGAATGATTAATAAGCACAATGTTCAGTTTGAATAATTAGTACAGAAATGCAAATTAAAATAATAATGGAGTATTTTAATCACAATATGCTAAATGTGTATGTATCACTTCCCCTCTTTCTCCCTCTCTTCCTTTATTCACCTCAGTGTACTTTAATGAGGCAGAATTTTTCAGAAATTATTTGTAGAGTGTAGATTGATATAATTCCAAGAAGCATTTGATTACTTCTTAGAATCTGATCAAAGCATATAACAAATTCAAAGGTTCATTTTAAAATTATTAATGATAGAATACCATTGAAAATTCTATAACATAAACTTAAGGAAATGAGTAAATACATAGAGAGTATTTAAATAATGTTAACAAATATGATAATCAAGTTCATACATGAAAAAAATCATTAAATTATTTGAGGAACTGGAAGTGATCTTATAAATTTGATAAAAATAATTAAAAGCCAAAGGAAAAGTTACTAGCTACAAATAAAACAAGAAAGAATCATAGTATCATACCATAAACTTTGAAAGGAAGTAGCCAGGAAAACACCAAAGCATTCTGCTTTAGTTGGAGGTCTTACCACATTTCTCCCCAATGATTCCCAGAAACGATATTTGTATAGAAGAAATATCTTACATTTTCTTGCTCATAGCTCTGTAAAAAGAGCAGTCTTGTAGTTTCCTTAAAATACTAACTAGCCTTGTGAAAGTTTCAAACACTACACAGTGAATACTCCTAAATTCTCTTACCTCTTTCACTCCAAAATATAATCACCTCATCATAATTATCAATATGAATTTCCCAACATTGTTCTACACATTCATAGAATGCATTGTTCTATATATTCTTTGGACATGGCTTTTAGAATATTTCAGTCCTGAAACTCTTTATATTTTGCAATTTTGTACAGATGTGAGCGTTTTCATTCTACTATATCTCTTTTAGCGTTCCAATTATACTTTGAAAAGCCAAATTATTTATATGATCCCAGTCTTAGAGTCATGGTACTTGTAAGTACTTACAAATTATCAAATTCAATTTACATGAATTAAGGCATAAAATATAAATCTCTCTCTCTAATTTAAAAACTTTGAATTGTTTCCCACTGCCCTTGGAGTAAAATTCAAACATTTTCCTCTGTCCTGTGATACCCTACATGAGCTGCTCTGATTATTTTCTTGGGGTATTTTGTCTTTTATATTCTTATTCAGAACAATCTAACCAAAGGGGCTTCCTTAACTTTATTCAGCTTCCCAAACTTCTTTCCACTCCAGAGTAGGTACCATGCCTTCTGCTTAGAGTCCTTTTCCTTTATCACTTAATGTCTGTTTATTCCTTCACATCTCAGTGACAATAGCAATTCCTTACAGAAATGATTCCTACCGATACACCTCTCTATTTCTATCATATCATTTATGATAGAAAACATCATCTCTATCTATGATAGAAAACCTCTATCATATCATGTCATTTTTTCCCTTTGTGCGATGCACCACGCTGAAATTACAATTGCATAGTACTTGTCTCCTCCTGTATATTATAAGCTCCAAGAAGCCAGGGATACTGATTCAACTACATAAGGTTCTAAATCCATTGTTTTGGGGCTTTACCATGGCTCAGTAGTAAATAATCTGCCTTCCAATGCAGGAAATGTGGGTTTGATCGCTCGGTAGAGAAGGTCCCCTGAAGAAGGAAATGCCAACCCACTCCAGTATTCTTGCTTGGAAAATCTCAAGGACATGAGCCTGGTGGTCTACAGTTCATGGGATCACAAAAGAGATAAGACTTATTGACTAAAGAACGACATTGCAAGGATTTGGCCACATGGTATAAACTTAATAAATAGTTCAATTAATTAAGTATATAAATAAACTCCATTCTCAAATTGTATTTTTAAAGTAGAAATTAAATAAGAACATCAAACAAATACAAATGGAGACATAGCTTAGAGATTTAACCAGAAATATCATTATGATAATGACAGTAAAATGGAAAGGTAGCTTTTTAAGGTGCATGAATAATATTTTCTCTTTAAGACTGTTGTACAACATCTGTCTTTTTTTTTTATGTTTCTTGTAGAGTGGACAATATTTCTACTTTTACAATGTGACCAGTTGAATATCTATAACTTCACTGTCATTGTTAAATTTACTAAAATAAATTTGATGTTTTATGTATCAATATTGGTCTAGGAATTGGACTCAACCTCTATTTTAATACTTTTATTGGCCTGGATAACAGCTGAATAACCTGAATAACAGTATGACTATGCATGAACTTTATGACCCTGTATACAAGAGAAATACCTTCTTAAAACTAGCTTCCATAAATTATTTTCCCCAAGTAAAAATCTGTGAAATGCAAGATTGTATAACAATAGTTTTCTCCTCAAATATTGAGCTTTTGATTTTAGCTATGTAGGAACATTAGTTGATCTTGTGAATGTAAACTATATGTATGTATGTGTTTAAGAGTTTGCCTAGGCATATGGCCTTTATAGGTCTTCCCAGGTGGCTTAATGGTAAAGCATCTGTCTGCCAATGCAGGAGACACAGCTTCAATCACATGGTGGGGAAGATCCCCTGGAGAAGGAAGTGGCAATTCACTCCAGTATCCTTGCCTGAGAAGTCTTGTGGACAGAGGGGTTTTGTGAGCTAGAATCCATGGGGTCTCAAGAGTTGGATACAACTTAATGACTAAACAATAATAATGTGTCCTTTATAATAAAAATAATTTATTTTATCAGTCTATCATCAAAATAACTTAAGTACCCTATAAACATGCTCTTTTGTTTGAAGTTTCAACACACTGTCTTTACCATCCACTTGTCTTGATATCACTTCTGCTTCAGGAAATTAAAATTGCTTGGATTTGATCCTAACAGATTAAGCTAACAGTCTCAGCTTTAACTTTTCCTGTCACACAGCTTTGCCTTCTGCAGTGGCAAAGCTTGTGATTTGAATAACATAGCCACTAAGTATTTTAATCATCTTGTAAAATTGAAATTGGTGAAAATTAAACCATATCTGTGGCTTTTTCAACACTAATAAAAAACACATGGAAGCAAAGGCACAGATGTATATTCTTCTGTACACCATGTGCCTTTCATTAGGCAATTTTGACTCTAATTGGTTGTGTATGGACCCTATTATCTAATTATAATCTGATTAAAAAATAAAAACCATTGCATAGGGTTTCTCCAGTCTTAATCATGGACATTAATATACTATTCTTTGAAATTCAATCTGACAGCCTTGTCAAATTCAGAAATTGGCTTGCCAGAGACCTCCAAGGTCATGATCCTTCAAAGCACTGTTTGTCAAATTGCCCTGACACACCTCCTACTGGAAAAACTACTCTTTGATTATTAATGTGCAGTGGAAAAGTGACATAGCCTTGCATACTGATCTTATAGATCAAGAAAAAAATTGACAATATGAGCAGAGAAAACTACCTTGAGTTAAACCTCATATATCTGATGAATACAAAAAAGACTATGATTAGACTTGTGAATATAACGGAAGACAGAATTCTGAGTTTCTAAAAAACATCATAAATGCTAGAAGCTTTTAATAGTATATAATAATATTAGTATCATCAACATGAAACATATTAAATATCTGTATACAGATTCTTCACAACTGAAAATAATAATCAGTATTATTGATTTACAACAGATTAAATCATATAAACTTCTGTGCAGTTTTTAAATAAATAATTATACTCCTCACTGCTACATTATAGTTTAACACAAATGCATTTGTTTAGTATGTACTATACATGATAATTATTTTCAGTACCACAAAGAGTATAAAGCACAAACCCATAGAAGATGTACTATGTAAACATTGCCTAAAATTATTACATATAATTAAGGGTTATTTTCATAAAATAAATTTTATATTTTATAAATTATCAAATTATTTTTTATAAACTGCTCATGAAATTAAAACGTGTGTTATGTAGTTATCACCCACAATAATTCATGTATGTATTTATGTATGTATATATGAAAATACTAATGCATGCAAGCATGCATGCTAAGTTTCTTCAGTCGTGTCCAACTCTGTGAGACCCTATGGATAGCAGCCCACCAGGCTCCTCTGTCCACAGGATTCTCCAAGCAAGAATACTGGAATGGGTTGCAATTTCCTTCTCTGAAAATACTAATAAAATCAACTAATTTGAAAGAGCAGAAGAATAATCACATGTAGATCATAATTATACATCAGAACTTCTGAGGTTAAAGAGATATTCCCAAAAATCCTAGAAAAATAATGAAAATTATCCAGCATCTAATTTCTCATCAGTAAAACTGCACTCCAGAAGACATTGGAAAAAACAGACATTTCTAAGTTATGAAAGCAGATAATCTTGATACATCAATTTTATATCTTTAAATCTATTTTCAAAGAGCTATGTGAAATAAAATGCACTTGCCTGTATGCAAGAAAAAAAGCATGGTTTCTTTTCCACACATCATTTCTTAGGAAATTATCTCTAGCAAAAGACAGTGAATCTCATAAGGGAGGAAACTGTGAAATGAGATATTTCATAAGGTAAATGTTGTAACTCAGATTGCCATTAAAGTAAGTTAATCAATTAATCATACTATTTTTATATCAGATCCATAAATCAATCAGCTTGAAGAGAGAAGGCTCCAAAGAAACAACTTGAAGAGAATAGGCTCGAGAGAAATATCTCCAAAGCAAAGTGCTGTATTTTAAGAAAGAAGTGAGAAGAGAAAAGAGCTGGGAGATGTATAATTTAATAATTAGACTGAGTAGTAAACAGATGTTTTCAGAATATATCTGTATAGATTAGATGAGGAATAGAGCTGAATAAAGTTTATCTGAGTCTTTTTTCCCTGAATTTTTGCTTCTGCCTATAATATTACTCCCCAGTTTGTGGTTTTTATTTTTCATCAATGGCTAAGTCCTTTTTGAGACACCTCTTTTCCAAGTTATCACAATTTGGCTATATGAAAAACAGTAAGGAATATGATTCTTTGTCCTTTTCATGTAACATCAATAGTATTTTATATATAAATTAATAGGTACTCAATATGCATTTGTTGTGTTAATGAATTTATCAGACCATGAGGACCTAGAACAATGTTTAACACTGGAAATTAAAACTAGAATGATTAGTCAACAGTGAACTGAAGGGAAGAATGAGCAAAAAAGATGCTTTTTAAACTAACCTGATATATGGAGTAGTGTGAAGAAACAGGAAGAAACAAAGTTAACTTTTTTCATACAAAGATTTTATAAAATTTGGTATTGATAGTGGAAGTGCAGAAGTCTAAATTGGAAGAGCTTGTTTGGATGTGTGGAGATAAGAAATTATGAATTTATTGTATGATATATACTTAATGGAGAGACAAACAGTATATTCATATAGAGATATTGATGCATATTTTAGTAGCATGATTGTTTTGTCTGACATTTATAAATAATGGAGATTTTGTAGATTTTCCTTTTCGTGTGTTTTCATAGCACTGTGAGACTGAAATAGGACTGCCTAGGCATTTAACACAAAGTATCGATTTTGTTCTAGGAGATCCTAAATTTCTCGATAGCAAGAGACTATTTTATTATTTTATTTATGAGAGGCTTTTAAAATTTATTTTAAAATAAAATAATAAATAATTCCTCATTTATTTATACACGTCCTGACACACAGACTTCTATAGATGTGTGTTAATCTGAAAAAATAGGTCCAGAATAAATAGGTTTTTAGTCTGGGAATTCTTTTAAAATTAGAATTTAAATCAAGGGATAGGTATCCAAAAGTCCTCAATCATAGGCAAAGCTGATATTAACAAAATGTAAGAAAGTATTGACAATGTAGAATATTTAATAATAAATTAGGATATGTAAGGCAAGTGAATTTGGAAAAAATAGATATTAAAATATTTTACTGAATAGTTATTTTAAAAATTTGATGAGAATATTTTCCCCTTAAATAACTCTAGAAAATATAAAAATAGTTTATTATGTTTGTCCTTAATAAAATATTATTATAACTCTCCCTATGTTTTAAACTTATGGAGAGGGCAAATATCATAACTTGATGCTTTCTTGAGTAGATTTTTTGAAAAATATATGATAGCAAAATAACATCTTGTTTTATCTTATATTGGATTCTTTCCTAAAATGAATAAGAAAGTCATGCAGTAATATCCTAGAGTTTCTTTTTCTTTCTTGATATTCAAAATAAATCCTATTGGAATTTTTATGACTATTTCATTTTCCCTCGTTTTCTTACATTTATTGTGTCAGTCAAAGAGTTCATTAGGGTTTTTTTGTAAGACATATGAAAAACGTGAATGAACTTTTGGGCCAACCCAATATTTACAGTATTAACTCTGTCAGAACCTCATTCATCTGGCTTTCTGTGAGATTGGAAAAATTCTCTCAAGTCACTTTCATACACTTAATGATAGCAAGCATTATTATTATTTTTATTTTAATCAATGTATTTTTATGTATAATATTCCAAATGCTGGACCTTCAGAAATAGACCTATGAAGAACTGGCAGGTTGAAGCTATAGACTGATATTGGTTACAAAGAAGAGAGAGACTGGTGTGGGACTAGTTATATAAGTAGATAGTTTCTTTCATGAACATTATGCTGTTCATGTTTCTTTCATAAGAAATTGATTAATGAACATGCAGGTATAAATTTTTTTTCTGGAAATATACCAGTGTATTGACAGTACCTCCTCCTTTGTAACTGCTGTAATTATTCAGAATGTTTAGAGCATAATCTATTTTGCATCACAAAGTGAATACCTGTGATATGTAGATGTAGAAGAGCAAGTTTCTACCCTCAAAGTACTTTCAGCCATCTTTTCATTCCACTCTGCTTTACCACTGTGCATTCTCTCCCATAGTCCCCAAAATCTAACAAGATTGCTAGCATTCATAAAAGGCTAATTCCCTACAGTATTTTATTAAAACCACATAAAACTACACTTTGTTCATGAACCTTTATTCAACAACTTAAAAGTTAATTTGTTCTTAATTGCTTATTCATTTCATATTATCTCTAGCAAAAGAAATAAACAGCAGTGTGCAGGCAAAAATGAGCAAAGTATGGGATAAATATATTTATTAGTGACATGAAAGAAGACTTTTATATATTCAAAATATTGCATGATTTATAGTATTTTTTAGTTCAATTAATTTTAAAGATGATTTTAAGAATTAAGGGGGAAAATCTGAAGTTTTGCTGTAATGCTTATGTGGTTTTATGTTACATATATTTTGAACTGTTTGTAGTAAAAGTGCAGAGGTTCAGTGTAACATTTATTATAAGCCACTGCTTAAAATAACACCTTATTAATCAAGGGGTTTGATATGAAGTTTAGTATTCTAGACTGTCATTAAAAGAAGGGAGAAAATATAGAAAGTCAAATCAAAGTCCTAAACCAAATACTTTATGAAAGAGAACAGAAGCTTATAAAATGAATCATCAGCTAAAATACGTATGATTGCTTGTGGGTATATTTCATTGTTCAGCTGTAATCAATATGACAATCCAAGTCAGATACTATAATAGCAATAACTTTAAAAGTCTTTGAACATCTATTGCTCATCTCTCTTGCATGTCATTTGATTCAGGGTGCTTCAAATTTTAATCTGAGTAGAATGCAGTCATTGTGATAGAAATTATTAGCAGAGGCAATTGAAAGAACTCCTCAGTTTTGTTTTTTTTTTTACTTGATTTTCTTGTGGTATTTTATGTCTTGTAGTAAGACCAGAGATAAAGAAATACCATTAAAAACATATATATTTTAGTCTGAAGTATGGTTATTTTCTGTTTGTAAAATATACCTTTGTAGGAAAATACACACACTCATTACAATTCCATAGATAAAAGAGAACAGAGTTCCTAATCTTCCAGAACAATAAAGAGGAAGTAGATATGAGGCAAGTGTTGTTGGAATCAAAACTAAAATTTTGTTTGTTTTTATCTTATTTTGTTTTTGCCAAAATTACAAAGATATACATATCAACTTTCTAATCTGTTTCTGGAGATTTATTATATAACTTTATTTCTAAGCTATTCATAATGGAAACTGTATTGTGAATTGTAATAATTTGGAAATGCTCTACCTTTCTTAAAAATTTTATAAAAGACAACAATGACATAAAGATGACTTTCAAAATCAAATTGGAGAATGTTATATTTTTAAAGGACTTGTCATAAGTCCTGGAGACTTATAAGTATCCCTAATTATTTTAGGAAATCAGATTAGCCAGGGACAAGACCTATTTTTTCCTTATTCACCATATTTACTTTTTTAAAAAATTTCTTATCATCTCTGTTTTCTGCAGGCCACCAGGGATATTAGAAAAACTAAAAAATTTAGGGGGTTGGATGGCAGTTGGAGACCCCAGGACAGTGAAAATGAACAAAATCAAGGCTACTGTAATATCCATCTTATCAGCCCCAAATATATATTGGAATATATATATATAGGAATATATATATAGGAAGTGTATATTTGATATGAGCACTATTATAAATGCTTAGTCAAACTGAGAAAGTAAGCATTTTGTCTTTTGCTTTCATAATCTTTTCTGTGTCTCTAATCCAGTGCCTATTTCCCCCAAGATATAAATAAATAAAACTACAGAAAAGATGTGTATAAGAGACAGCCTCTTTTCCAAGTTATCACAATTTGGCTATATGAAAAACAGTAAGGAATATGATTCTTTGTCCTTTTCATGTAACATCAATAGTATTTTATATATAAATTAATAGGTACTCAATATGCATTTGTTGTGTTAATGAATTTATCAGACCATGAGGACCTAGAACAATGTTTAACACTGGAAATTAAAACTAGAATGATTAGTCAACAGTGAACTGAAGGGAAGAATGAGCAAAAAAGATGCTTTTTAAACTAACCTGATATATGGAGTAGTGTGAAGAAACAGGAAGAAACAAAGTTAACTTTTTTCATACAAAGATTTTATAAAATTTGGTATTGATAGTGGAAGTGCAGAAGTCTAAATTGGAAGAGCTTGTTTGGATGTGTGGAGATAAGAAATTATGAATTTATTGTATGATATATACTTAATGGAGAGACAAACAGTATATTCATATAGAGATATTGATGCATATTTTAGTAGCATGATTGTTTTGTCTGACATTTATAAATAATGGAGATTTTGTAGATTTTCCTTTTCGTGTGTTTTCATAGCACTGTGAGACTGAAATAGGACTGCCTAGGCATTTAACACAAAGTATCGATTTTGTTCTAGGAGATCCTAAATTTCTCGATAGCAAGAGACTATTTTATTATTTTATTTATGAGAGGCTTTTAAAATTTATTTTAAAATAAAATAATAAATAATTCCTCATTTATTTATACACGTCCTGACACACAGACTTCTATAGATGTGTGTTAATCTGAAAAAATAGGTCCAGAATAAATAGGTTTTTAGTCTGGGAATTCTTTTAAAATTAGAATTTAAATCAAGGGATAGGTATCCAAAAGTCCTCAATCATAGGCAAAGCTGATATTAACAAAATGTAAGAAAGTATTGACAATGTAGAATATTTAATAATAAATTAGGATATGTGAGGCAAGTGAATTTGGAAAAAATAGATATTAAAATATTTTACTGAATAGTTATTTTAAAAATTTGATGAGAATATTTTCCCCTTAAATAACTCTAGAAAATATAAAAATAGTTTATTATGTTTGTCCTTAATAAAATATTATTATAACTCTCCCTATGTTTTAAACTTATGGAGAGGGCAAATATCATAACTTGATGCTTTCTTGAGTAGATTTTTTGAAAAATATATGATAGCAAAATAACATCTTGTTTTATCTTATATTGGATTCTTTCCTAAAATGAATAAGAAAGTCATGCAGTAATATCCTAGAGTTTCTTTTTCTTTCTTGATATTCAAAATAAATCCTATTGGAATTTTTATGACTATTTCATTTTCCCTCGTTTTCTTACATTTATTGTGTCAGTCAAAGAGTTCATTAGGGTTTTTTTGTAAGACATATGAAAAACGTGAATGAACTTTTGTGCCAACCCAATATTTACAGTATTAACTCTGTCAGAACCTCATTCATCTGGCTTTCTGTGAGATTGGAAAAATTCTCTCAAGTCACTTTCATACACTTAATGATAGCAAGCATTATTATTATTTTTATTTTAATCAATGTATTTTTATGTATAATATTCCAAATGCTGGACCTTCAGAAATAGACCTATGAAGAACTGGCAGGTTGAAGCTATAGACTGATATTGGTTACAAAGAAGAGAGAGACTGGTGTGGGACTAGTTATATAAGTAGATAGTTTCTTTCATGAACATTATGCTGTTCATGTTTCTTTCATAAGAAATTGATTAATGAACATGCAGGTATAAATTTTTTTTCTGGAAATATACCAGTGTATTGACAGTACCTCCTCCTTTGTAACTGCTGTAATTATTCAGAATGTTTAGAGCATAATCTATTTTGCATCACAAAGTGAATACCTGTGATATGTAGATGTAGAAGAGCAAGTTTCTACCCTCAAAGTACTTTCAGCCATCTTTTCATTCCACTCTGCTTTACCACTGTGCATTCTCTCCCATAGTCCCCAAAATCTAACAAGATTGCTAGCATTCATAAAAGGCTAATTCCCTACAGTATTTTATTAAAACCACATAAAACTACACTTTGTTCATGAACCTTTATTCAACAACTTAAAAGTTAATTTGTTCTTAATTGCTTATTCATTTCATATTATCTCTAGCAAAAGAAATAAACAGCAGTGTGCAGGCAAAAATGAGCAAAGTATGGGATAAATATATTTATTAGTGACATGAAAGAAGACTTTTATATATTCAAAATATTGCATGATTTATAGTATTTTTTAGTTCAATTAATTTTAAAGATGATTTTAAGAATTAAGGGGGAAAATCTGAAGTTTTGCTGTAATGCTTATGTGGTTTTATGTTACATATATTTTGAACTGTTTGTAGTAAAAGTGCAGAGGTTCAGTGTAACATTTATTATAAGCCACTGCTTAAAATAACACCTTATTAATCAAGGGGTTTGATATGAAGTTTAGTATTCTAGACTGTCATTAAAAGAAGGGAGAAAATATAGAAAGTCAAATCAAAGTCCTAAACCAAATACTTTATGAAAGAGAACAGAAGCTTATAAAATGAATCATCAGCTAAAATACGTATGATTGCTTGTGGGTATATTTCATTGTTCAGCTGTAATCAATATGACAATCCAAGTCAGATACTATAATAGCAATAACTTTAAAAGTCTTTGAACATCTATTGCTCATCTCTCTTGCATGTCATTTGATTCAGGGTGCTTCAAATTTTAATCTGAGTAGAATGCAGTCATTGTGATAGAAATTATTAGCAGAGGCAATTGAAAGAACTCCTCAGTTTTGTTTTTTTTTTTACTTGATTTTCTTGTGGTATTTTATGTCTTGTAGTAAGACCAGAGATAAAGAAATACCATTAAAAACATATATATTTTAGTCTGAAGTATGGTTATTTTCTGTTTGTAAAATATACCTTTGTAGGAAAATACACACACTCATTACAATTCCATAGATAAAAGAGAACAGAGTTCCTAATCTTCCAGAACAATAAAGAGGAAGTAGATATGAGGCAAGTGTTGTTGGAATCAAAACTAAAATTTTGTTTGTTTTTATCTTATTTTGTTTTTGCCAAAATTACAAAGATATACATATCAACTTTCTAATCTGTTTCTGGAGATTTATTATATAACTTTATTTCTAAGCTATTCATAATGGAAACTGTATTGTGAATTGTAATAATTTGGAAATGCTCTACCTTTCTTAAAAATTTTATAAAAGACAACAATGACATAAAGATGACTTTCAAAATCAAATTGGAGAATGTTATATTTTTAAAGGACTTGTCATAAGTCCTGGAGACTTATAAGTATCCCTAATTATTTTAGGAAATCAGATTAGCCAGGGACAAGACCTATTTTTTCCTTATTCACCATATTTACTTTTTTAAAAAATTTCTTATCATCTCTGTTTTCTGCAGGCCACCAGGGATATTAGAAAAACTAAAAAATTTAGGGGGTTGGATGGCAGTTGGAGACCCCAGGACAGTGAAAATGAACAAAATCAAGGCTACTGTAATATCCATCTTATCAGCCCCAAATATATATTGGAATATATATATATAGGAATATATATATAGGAAGTGTATATTTGATATGAGCACTATTATAAATGCTTAGTCAAACTGAGAAAGTAAGCATTTTGTCTTTTGCTTTCATAATCTTTTCTGTGTCTCTAATCCAGTGCCTATTTCCCCCAAGATATAAATAAATAAAACTACAGAAACCTCTACAGGTTATCTTGGAACAATTTTATAGTGATACACAGGGTTTCCCTGGTGGCTCAGGTGGTAACGAATCTACCTACAGTGCAGGAGACCTGGGTTGGAAAGATCCCCTGGAGAGGGGAATGGCTACCAAATCAAGTGTGCTTGCCTAAAGAATTCCATGGACAGAGGGGCCAGGTGGGCTATAGTCTATGGGATTTCAAAGAGTTTGACAGGAATGAGCGACTAACACTTTTCATAGTGATAACCAATATATTAATTTAATCACTATTTAAAAAGCATAGTTTTAATGGGAGGATCTAATTTGTTTTATGCTTTATTGGGGGGCTTTGCTTGTGGTTCAGCTGGTAGACAATCTGCCTGCAGTGAGGGAGACCTGGATTCGATCGCTGGGTTGGGAGGATCTCCTGGAAAATGGAAAGGCTACCCTCCAATATTCTCGCCTAGAGAATTCCATGGGGTCAGAAATAAGGCCATACCCATTCGAATGCAGAGTTCCAAAGAATAGCAAGGAGAGATAAGAAAGTCTTCTTCAGTGATCTATGCAAAGAAATAGAGGAAAACAATAGAATGGGAAAGACTAGAGATCTTTTCAAGAAAATTAGAGATACCAAGGGAATATTTCATGCAAAGATGGGCACAATAAAAGACCAAAACAGTATGGATCTACCAGAAGCAGAAGATATTAAGATAAGGTGGCAAGAATACATAGAACTGTACAAAAAAGGATCTTAATGACCCAGATAACCACAATGGGGTGAACATTTACCTACAGCCAGACATCCTGGAATGCAAAGTTAAATGGGCCTTAGGAGGCATCGCTATGAACAAAGCTAGTGGGGGTGATGGAATTCCAGTTGAGCTATTTCAAATCCTAAAAGATGATGCTATGAAAGTGCTGTACTCAATATGCCAGCAAATTTGGAAAATCAGCAGTGGCCACAAACTGGAAGGGTCAGGTTTCATTCCAATCCCAAAGAAAGGCAATGCCAAACATTGTTCAAACTCTGCACATTGCACTCATCTCACACACTAGCAAAATAATGCTCAAAATTCTCAAAGCCAGGCTTCAAGAGTACATGAACTGTAAACTTACAGAGGTTCAAGCCGGATTTAGAAAAGGCAGAGGAACCAGAGATCAAATCTCTAACACCCATTGGATCATTGAAAAAGCAAAAGTTTCAGAAAAACATCTACTTCTGCTTTATTGACTATGTCAAAGCCTTTGATTGTGTGGATCACAACCAACTGTGGAAAATTCTTAAAGAGATGGGAATATCAGACCACCTGACCTGACTCTTGAGAAAGCTGTATGCAGGTCAAGAAGCGACATTTAGAACTGGACATGTAACAGACTGGTTCCAAATAAGGAAAGCAGTGCATCAAGACAATATAATGTCACCCTGCTTTTTTGCAAAATACATCATGTGAAATGCTGGGCTGGATGAAGCCCAAGCTGGCATCAAGATCGCCAGGAGAAATATCAATGATGTCAGATACACAGATGATACCACCCTTATGGCAGAAAGCAAAGAACTAAAGAGCCTCTTGATGAAAGTGAAAGAGGAGAGTGAAAATGGGGGCTTAAAACTCAACATTCAGAAAACTAAGATCATGACATCTGGTCCCATCACTTCATGACAATTAGACGGAGAAACAATGGAAACAGTGTCTGACTTTATCTTTTGGGGCTCCAAAATCACTGCAGATGGTGACCTCAGCCATGATGGTGACCTCAGCCATGAAATTAAAATTGCTCCTTGGAATAAAAGCTATAACAAACCTAGGCAGCATATTAAAACCAAAGAGATTACTTTGCCAACAAAGGTCTATCTAGTCAAAGCTATGGTTTTTCCAGGAGTCATGTATGGATGTGAGAGTTGGACTTTAAAGAAAGCTGAGTGCCGAGGAATTAATGTTTTTGAACTGTGCTGTTGGAGAAGACTCTTGAGAGTCACCTGGACTACAAGGAGATCTAACCAGTCCATCCTAAAGGAAATCAGTCTGAATATTCACTAGAAGGACTGATGCTGAAGCTGAAACTCAAATACTTTAGCCACCTTATGCAAAGAACTGACTCATTGGAAAAGACCCTGATTTTAGGAATGATTGAAGGTGGGAGGAGAGGGGACACCAGAGGATCAGATGGTTGGATGACATCACCAACTCAATGGACATGAGTTTGAGTAAATTCCGGGAGTTGGTGATGGACAGGGAAGCCTGGTATGCTGCATTCCTTGGAGTCACAAAGAGTCAGAAATGACTGAGCCACTGAACTGAACTGAATTTGTTTTAGATTTTATAAATTTTCACAGAAATATAAGGCCATGATTGGCAATGACAAACTTAGTAGGATTAGGAGATAAACGTGAATGAATATTATCTAGAAGATGATTAAAAGGAGAATAAGATGATCTTTTTAATGAATGAAATATAAAATGAATAAAGTTCAAAAGCCCAGAGAATTAGCAGGTTTTAATAGTCATGAACATTGAAAGATATTGTTCAAGACATTTACTTTGCATATACTTTTGTATAGGATGAGAAAATTTAATATTTTAAAATATATTTATTGCCTTTAAATAACTATAATATAATAGCTAAGAAATTTATCAGTGATGTTTAGTGCATGCCCAGGGTTTAGACAGTCTCAGACTGGTTTCCTCAGAAAGCAATACTGAGATCTACATAAGAAGGAAGTATGTCGGAGAACTTCTCTGCAAAGGGAAAAGTTCATATATTATTTAGTGTTTTCCAAAGTCAGAGATTCCAATTATTTAGTTCAAATTAAAGTCAAGAATTTTCAGAAAAGAGAAACATTAGCTGCTTTCTGTTTTTAAAGGAAGATTTAAACCACTGTGTATAAAGTAGACTATGACTTTGGGACCAAAATGAACTGAGATAGAATAGCTGGGAAACTATTGCCACAGTCAGAGTAAGAAATGATGTGGTTTTACACTTGGTCACAGAAGAGTCTAAAGATACATTCCAGATGTATTTGAAGGTAGAGCCACCAACAGTTAGTGGTGGATTGACGGAGTGATGAGTAAGAGAGAGGGGGTAAGAAAAACCAGTTTTAAGTCCTAAGCAACCAGAATACAGTTGATGTTAACCAAATAGAAAATCACTTGGTCAAGAGTGTGTTATGAAGGAGGAATAGAATTTGCATGTAGGAAGGATTGAAATAAAGTGTTGTATTTAGCACAGTTTTTTTTTTATGTCTTTATTGAATTTGTTACAATATGGATTTTGTTTTATGTCTTTGTTTTTTGGCTGCAAGGCATGTGGGATCCTAGCTCCCTGACCAGGGGTTGAACCAGCATCCCATGTATTAGGAGGCAGAGTCTTAACCACTGGACTGCCAGAGAAGTTCCTGTTGAGCACAGTTTAAGTTTGATATTGTTATTAGATACCCATATAGAGACCTTGAGTCAGTAATTGCATAAATTAGTCTGAATTTCATAGGTGTCACAATTGCAGTTTGTTTTCAGTTATTTCTTGCACTTTTTTCTTTCTTACTGGACCATTAAAAATTTCTTTTCCAGATAGTAAACAGTAGAAGTCTACTTGTCAATGTATGAATGAGTTGTAATGTATAATATAAAAATACCATATGAAAAATATATGCATGCTTTAAATACAAGAATAAAACAAAAATTATATAAAATATTCCCCCTTGAGGACAAGATACATGTATAGAGTATTGGTATTATGTCCAAAGTGTTCCATGAGCCTGTCCCAGTATTACCCTTCCCTCTTTTCTGAAGAATAACCACAGCCCCAAGTTTATATTAATCATAACCATTTTTTCTACATAGTTTTAAAATTACATTTATATGTTGATTAGTAAGGTTTCAAATAGGGAAGGAAAACCACTATGGATATTATGGAAAATGAATTTTATTATAATAATTGGACCTTATGCAATCATGAGAGGAAGTAAAGAACTCCAAAAAGGATCAGAAAAAAAAAATCACTTACCATGTTTGGTATTACTAACATATCAGAGGCTGCAGGAAGCAAGGCATGTCCAACAGCTAGAGTTCAGTCACAAAGAGAGCTGGTACAATAGTCAAAGGAGAGCTATTGGCTCTGGGGGCTTTGCCTCTGTGAGTTTGCAGCCAGGTGTCTGCAGTGGACCTGGAATGCTATTGTTCAGTAGGACTGACCCTCCATAAAGAGCACCCTGCCAGGACCTTTGCTTTTATCCCTCACTGGCCTAACCCAGGGTGTCCTTCAGAAATAATGACTCCTGATGTATTTTTAAATCTCATGAAAAGTTCCATTGTAGCTCAACTTAACCAGGAACCACACGAGAGAAAGGTATCTGGAAAAAGTGATTTCATGTTAGTTAATCTTTGCTCATTTTGAACTTTAAATAAATGGAGTCATACCAAATTAAATCTGTGAATCCATTCTTTTGTACAAACCTGTTATTGGAGATTCATTTACATTTTCACTGAGCATTCCATTGGTAATTCTGAACAGTGATACTATAAATATATACTATTTTCCTAGTGGGCATGTACAAAAAAAATTATAGAGGAGTTGATGTATCAGGTAGACACACCTTTAGCTTCACCAGGAAATAGTGAAGAGATATCTCACTGTGATATAACTTGTCATTTTTTAAAGTCTCCTAAAAGTTGAAAAACATCACATGTGTTTAAAGATCATCAGTGCCTCCTCTTCCCTTAAATTTCTATTTATATATTTGTATATTATTCATATTTTCTGCTTTTCACGTTAACATTTTCCTTATATATTTTGAATGAAAAATTTACCTTTCATATATATGTATGTATTTTCACTTTTACGGTCTTAGACTTATTGTAGTAAAATATATGCAATTTTTGTGTCTAGTATGAGAAATAAGTTTTTGATCTCAGGTTAAATTTAATTTTCTAAATTGTCATCTGGAGTTTTTAACAGCTTTGCTTTCATTTGTGTTTCTGTTTGTGTCATTTTCTTGGAACATGGCAACTCCACCTAAAGATTAACTTTTATTGTCTTAAATATTTACTATTGTAATTTATGTTAACTGCAGTTTATGTACCATTTCATTACCAACATTGATTGTGTTTTCTATTTTTTTCCTTGAAAAAATTTACTATATGTCCATTGTTTCTTTTTTTTTTTTATGAACAAATTTTTGGCATTTCTAGATCTTTCTGTGGCTTTTGTGTCTAGTTTATACATTTCTAACTTTCCTTTTACTTCTTGGGTTATTTTTCTGTTCCTTCTGTTATGGCCTGAGTTGGGTGTTTGTTCATTAACATATAGATGCTTGTGTTTCTTAGATATTCCATGTTCTTTATTCATATTTTCACAAAATTTTAGAAATTACCTCATAAAAATGTAAGTGCTTTTTATGTCCTATCTAATTAAAATATTGTTTTAAAAAGGAAGGCAAGTTATGATCAGTTGTGAATAATATGGTGGTCTCTCACATAATCCACACACTGAAAATATTCACTCTTAAGAAGTCAATAAGGTAGCCAAGTACAGAAGCAATATTTAAACATCAGTAGCTTCCATGAGGAGAAGGCAATGGCACCCCATTCCAGTACTCTTGCCTGGAGAATCCCAGGGATGGGGGAGCCTGGTGGGCTGCCGTCTATGGGGTCGCACAGAGTCGGACACGACTGAGCGACTTCACTTTCACTTTTCACTTTCATTCATTGGAGAAGGCAATGGCACCCCACTCCAGTGTTCTTGCCTGGAGAACCCCAGGGACAGGGGGGCCTGGTGGGCTGCCATCTATGGGGTCACATAAAGTTGGACACAACTGAAGCGACTCAGCAGCAGCAGCAGCAGCAGCTTCCATGAACTTACAAACGTCCCAGCTAGATTTAGAAAAGGCAGAGGAACCAGTGATCAAATTGCCAACATTTGCTGGATCATAGACAAAGCAAGGGAATTCCAGAAAAAACGTCTACCTCTGTTTCATTGACTATGCTAGAGCCTTTGACTGTGTGAATCATAACAAACTGTGGAAAGCTCTTAAACAGATGAGAATACCAGACCATCTTGCCTATCTCCTGAGAAACCTTTTTGCGGGTCAGAAAGTAACAGAACCCTGTATAGAACACCTGATTGGTTCAGGATAGAGAACGGAGTATGACAGGGCAGCTCTATTTATTTAACCTATATCCTGAACACATCACAAAAAGATGCCAGTTTGGGTGACTTACAAGCTGGAAACAAGATAGTTGGGAGAAACACCAACAACCTCAGATATATGGATGATACCACTCTAATGGCAGAAAGCAAAGAGAAACTAAAGAGCTTCTTGATGAGGGTGAAGGAGGAGAGTGAAAGAGCCGGCTTAAGACTAAACATGAAAAACAAACAAACAAGCAAAACTCTAAGATCATGGCATCTGGCCCCGTCACTTTAGGGCAAACAGAAGAGGGAAATGTAGTAGTGATACATTTCTTCTTGGGCTTTAAATTCACTGCGGACACTGACTGCAGCCATGAAATCAGAAGGTGATTGCTTCTTGGCAGGAAAACTATGACAAACCTAAACAGTGTGTGGAAAATCAGAGACATTAGCCTGCCGACAGAAGTCTCTATAGTGTTCCCAGTGGTCACCAACAGTTGTGAGAGCCGCACGGTAAAGAAGGCAGAGTGATGAAGAATTGATGCCTTCAAACTTTGATGCTGAAGACTCCTGAAAATCCCTTGGACATCAAACCAGTCAATATTAAGGGAAATCAATCCTGAACACTCATTGGAAGGACTGATACTGAAACTGAAATTCGAGTATTTTGGTCATCTGATCTGGACAGCTGACTTATTGGAAAAGTCACCGATGCCGGGAAAAACTGAGGGCAGAAGGAGAAGAAGGCCCCAGAGGATGAGATGGCTGGGTGGCATCACCAACGACATGGGCATGAACTTCAAACTTTGGGTGATGGCAAACTTTGGGTAATGGCAAACTTTGGGAGATGGCAAAATCTGGGAGATGCTGAGGGATAGGGAGGCCTGGCATGCTGCAGTCCATGGGGTCGCAAAGAGTCAGACATGACTGGGTGACTGAACAACAGCAAAAAAATACCCAAAAACAAAGTTTCCATGTACAAATAAGTTCCCTACATACTTGGAGTTCCTTTTCAAAAGTACATTTGTAAGTCCAATTTGTTTGTAAGCCCATCAGAGATAGCCCAGGTATCCAACTAATACAATCAACTATATACCACTGCTTTTAAGCTTGCTTTCAGACATCATAGGCTTGAAATAAAGATGCTGTTAAGATCCTGCACTTTTCCAGTGCAAGGGGAGCAGGTTAGATCCCTAGTCAGGGAACTAAGACCTCACATGCTGCATAGCAAGACCACCACCACCAACAACAAATACAGTACTACTATTATACACTATACAGTACTGTACAGTAGTGTACACAAAAGCACAACCACTTAAGAGAATGCACACACATGACAATGTATACCAGACAAGTGGGCTTACATGACTGGACATATGAATGCAAGTTCACATTGTATGCAGTAGACTTACTGCATTCCAACAATCATAAATATTTTTACTGAAAAAATACTACTCACTGATAAAACCACAATATACAAATTTCATAACTTTTATTACATGACTTATACAGGGCCTATGTAAAAATGTCTATCTAATGGTTCTGATCCTTGGGTAGGGATGATCCCCTGGAGAAGGGAATGTCAACCCAGTCCAGAATTCTTGCCTAGAGAATTCCATGGACACAGCAGCCTGGTGGGCTACACTCCATATGGTGGCAAAGAGTTGGACACAACTGAGTGACTAACGCTAATGTTTCTAAAGTGTATATATATTTTCCATCACTTTTAAGACATAGAGAATTATGCCATGTTCCTGAATGCATTCAATGACCGACATGAAATTGTCAATTATTTTCTATTCACTTGTAACTTTAATGCAATTTTATTCAAAGTGCAAAACTGCTTTCTTTCTAATTGGATAGGTGGGAGAGAACAGGGGATATGAGCTTTGGAAAATAAAATATAGTTTAAAATTTCATCAAAGACTAGAAGAATAAACAGATACAAATGAACAGAAAATATATAAAAATGAAAATACAGAAGAGCACTTGTTATACAATATGTTTGTCAGTATCAGTTAAGCAAAATATAATTAAAGCTGTACAAGTCAAAATTAAGCTCATCTTTGGAATAATACAGTTACAAGTGACACTATAACACAATGAGATAGAGAAATATTATGAAATAAATGACACTAGGACACACAGTTATATCAGAAATTGTTTACATCTATTCAAACTAAATTCAACTGATAGACTGAGCATTCTGGAAACAGATGTGGTGATCTGTGTGTCTCTATAGGCACCTCAAACTGTGTTTTTAGCATTGAAGAAAAGATGAAATTAAATTATATCTTTATATACAATCTTAATTGATGCAGGATTCTTTCATTTTCATTTGTTTGTATGTTTGTTTTGATTCCTGAGCTCTGAGATTTTTGTATCATATTGTTTCATGGTAGGGATAAAAAAAATCTAGATCTTAACTAGTTTCCTCTAAATTAATTTTATTCCCCATAAGAACTTGGAGTCAAATTCCATAAACTAAACTAGCACCATTTAATATCATGTGGAACAAATACATAACTATAAATTTCTTAGTCAACATAAGAGAGGTGACATTAATTTTAATATGTTGGCACAACATGATTTCACATATATAAATATTATTAATGAGAGATTTAAAATTATGCCTTTTTCTAATTCACTCAATTCAGGCTCATTACATTTTAAGTGCTTTAATAGCCTGTGGTTAGTGGTTGCTGTGTTGGACACATAGAACTATATCTTGCTACTTAAAATATGATCTGGAAAAATAGCAAGGGCATCTTGCTGGGATCTTATGTAAAACAAAAAATCTTAGGGCATAGTTTAGACCTGCTGAGTCAGTATTTACAGTGTAACAAGATCTTTCAGTTCAGTTCAGTTCATTCGCTCATTCATGTCGGACTCTTTGCGACCCCATGAATCACAGCAGGCTAGGCCTCCCTGTCCATCACCAACTCCCGGAGTTCACTCAAACTCAACAAGATCTTTAGGTGATTCATATGCTCACTAATGTTTCAAAAAGCTTGGATGAGAATAATTACATCTTAACTGCTTGTGACCATCAAAAAACTGGAAATCACTGTTGTACAAATCTAACTGGGGAAACATTAAATTTATCTGTAAATTATTCATTCCCAAAAGGTGAAATGAATACATAGATGTTAACAAAAATATACTAGGAAGTATTTATAGGAATCTATTTAATTTTAATAATCATAGATTATTAATTAGGTATTGATGTTAGTATGTTTTAAAATATAACCAACCTTTCATACCTGTCTTGTTATTATGACTGCTACAGTTTAGCATGAGGTTAACAGTAGATAGAAGGATGCCTGCATGCTCAGTTGTTTCAGTCATGTCTGACTCTCTGTGATCCTATGGACTGTACCCTGACAGGTGCCTCTGTCCATGGGATTCTCTGAGCCAAGAATACTGGAGTGAGTTGCCATGCCCTCCTCCAAGGGAATCTTCCTGACCCAGGGGTTGAACCCACGGAGTCTTCTGCATCACAGGCATTATTCTTTACCCCTGAGACACCCGGGAAGGCCCAAATAGAAGTTTAGTTCTGTGCTTTAGGCAAACTCATGGATTTCAGATACAATGCTCAAGCATGTCCCTGAATGCTGCTTTTATTAAAGCAACATTTCTCATCACTGTACCAATATCACAACTGATAAGCATCAGTAGTGGATTTACTCTATGTTAAATTTCCATAGATATTATTTTGGCTTCTTCTGGAAATTGATAATCTTTTAGATGACAAGATATGTATAAATGTATAGAATTGTAAATTGAAATTTGAGTTTTATATCATTTTTATTCAATGAACATTTTAAATTAAATATAAACATTGTATTGGAAGCCCTAAGAATTAGTATAGACTATGATAATCAATCTTAGATTGAAGTGTGAGGAACATATTAATGATTTACCTGTTTATTTTATAAAAGACATCAACAGCAAAAGAAAACTAGATGTTTGGAAAAATGTGAAAAAATTAAAAATTGAGTTCATGTGGACTGGTAATTAAAATAATCTACTCATTTCTGTATCACTTGTTTGGAGTTGTATACTAACTCTGAAATAATACCATTTAATCTCAAGTGTCAGAATTATATAAAGAATAATATAAGGAACCTATAATAGGTTTTGTTTTGTTTGGGAGGAATAGGTGTCTTCATATATTATTGGTGAGAGGCTAAGTTTGTGAAACAAAACAGATTTGGAGGACAGATACAATATATATCAAAACACTAAACTTACACAACTTTTGGTCAGCTCTCAAACTATGAAGACATTGAACCAAAACAGCCATTTCTACACAGATTTCTTGTTTGAGAAAAATCCCTATAAGCTTAATCTCTTGTGGTCTGAGATATATATAAAAATGTAATCAGGTCTATTACTTGCAACCTAATATATTTCTAATTACAACTCTTTTAAAAAAGAGGTAAAAGAAGACATTCTTATTTTGCACTGATATTAACATGAATATTTCTAGTATTTCCCCTTAAGCATGAAATTGGCTTTAGAACTAAACTTCACCTTCTTTTTCTCTTTTAATTGAACCACAGTTAACTTATAGTATTATATTAGTTTCAAGTATAAAGCATAGTAATTCAACATTTATATATAGATTGCAAATTGATCACAACAGTAGGTCTGGTAACTCTCATGTGAAGTTATTTAAATGCTATTGACTGTATTCAATATGTTGTATAGTACAAACCCATGACTTATTTATTTTATAAATGAGAGTATATACCCTTAATCACCTTACCCACTTCACCCATCCCCCACCCTTGACCCTTGTGGCAAACATTTCTTTATTCTCTGTATTTATGGGTTTGCTTTGTTTGTCCATGTGTTTTGTTTTTAAATATCACATGTAAGTGAAATGATACTGCACTCTGCATTTGACTTAGTCTGACTTACTTTACTTAGCTTAATACCCTTTGAGTCCACCTATAGAGTTGAAATGGCAATACTTCATTCATTTTTATGGCTGAGTAATATAACATTGTACACATATAAGCTGCATCTTTATCCATTCATCTCTTGATGAGTACTTAGGCTCGTTCCATGAGTACTTAGGTTGCTTCCAATAGTTGGCTTTTGTAAATAACACTGCAATTTAATTTTCAAATAAACACCCAGAAGTGGAATGGCTGGATGATAATAGCAGTTCTATTTTCAGTCTTTTGAGGAAACTTCTTACTGTTTCCACAGTGGCTGCAGCAGTTTATTTTCCCACAAACAGTGCATAATAGTTCACTTTTCTACACATCCTGGCCATTACTTAGCAGTATCTGTTTCACTTTTGATGATAGCTATTCAGAAAACTAAGATCATGGCATCTGGTCCCATCAATTCATGGCAAATAGATGGGGAAACAGTGGAAACAGTGGTTGACTTTATTCTGGGGGGCTCCAAAATCACTGAGTATGGTGATTGCAGCCATGAAATGAAAAGACGCTGGCTCCTTGGAAGGATAGTTATGACCAATCTAGACAGCATATTAAAACGCAGAGACATTACTTTGCCAACAAAGGTCCATCTAGTCAAGGCTATTGTTTTTCCAGTAGTCACGTATGGATGTGAGAGTTGGATGGTGAAGAAAGCTGAGTGCTGAGGAATTGATGCTTTTGAAGTGTGGTGTTGGAGAAGACTCTGGAGAGTCCCTTGGATTGCAAGGAGATCCAACCAGTTCATCCTAAGGAGATCGGTCCTGGGTGTTTATCAGAAGGACTGATGCTGAAGCTGAACTCCAATATTTTGGCCACCTCATGCAGAGAGATGACTCATTTGAAAAGACTCTGATGCTGGGAAAGATGGAGGGCAGGATTAGAAGGGGACGACAGATGATGAGATGGTTGGATGGCATCACCAACACAATGGACAGGAGTTTGGGTGGACTCCGGGAGTTGGTGATGGACAGGGAGGCCTGGCGTGCTGCAATTCATGGGATCGCAAAGAGTCTGACATGACTGAATGACTGAACTGAACTGAACTGAACTGAGGGGGCCCTGGTGTGCTGCGATTCATGGGGTCATAGGGTCGGACACGACTGAGTGACTGAACTGATCTGAACAGATTCTGAGTTATGACTAATGTGATATCACGTTGTGGTTTTGATATGTATTTCTCTGATGAACCACAGTGATATTAAGCATTTTTTCATGTATCAGCCATAGGTATGTCTGTATTTTTATATTGAGTTATATAGGTTCTTTATATGGTTTAAATATTAACCTGTTATCAAGTATAACAAATATAGTTTCCCATTCAGAAGGTTGCCTTTTTGTTTTATTGATTCCTTTTCTGTGTAAAATCTTTTTAATTTGATGAGTTCCAGTTGCTTGTTTCCTTTAATTGCCCTTGCCTGAGGAGACAGACCCCCAAAATTTGCTAAGATTGATGCCTAAGAGTATATTGCCTTTGTTTTCTTCTAGGGGTTTTATGGTTTCAGGATTCCACAGTTATGTCTTTAATCATTTTCAGTTTATTTTTGTGTATGGAATAAGAAATTCATTCTTTTTCATGTAGCTGTCTAGTTTCCTGAACACTTTTTACTGGAGAGACTGCCTTTCATTTATATATTTTCCTGGCTCCTTGGCTGTAAGTTAAAATAACATATAAGCATGGATTTATTCCTGGATACTCTATTCCATTGACTTGTCTGTTTTTGTATCAATACCATAGCGTTTTGACTACTATAGCTTTGTATTTTGGTTTAAAATCAGGGAATAATGCATCACCAGCTCTGTTCTTCTGTCTTAAGATTACTTTGGGTATTTGTGGTCTCTTATGGTTCCATATAAATTTTAGAATAATTTTTTGCACTTGTGTGAAAAATGCCATTGGTGTTATTAAATGGTTTGCACTGAATCTGTATATTATCATGGGTGGTATGGATATTTTAACAATAATAATTGTCTAATCATTGAGCATGGACTATCTTTCCATTTCTGTCTTATGCAATTAATTCACCAATATTTTATAGTTTTCAGAGTACAAATCTTTCAACTCCTTGGTTAAATTTATACATAGGTATTTTATTATTTTAGATGCAATTACAAATGAGATTTTTTTTAAAATTTATCTTTCTAATAGTTTGCAGTTAGTGTACAAAAAAGGAACAGACTTCTGTATAATGATTTCCTATCTTACAGATTCACTAAATTCATTTATTAGTTCCAATCACTAGTCTCCAGGGATTTCTATATACAGTAACACTTATCTACAAATATTGACAGTTTTACTTCTTCCTTTCCAATTTGGATACCTTTCTCACCTTTTCTTATCTGATAGCTATGGCTAGGAATACCAATACTATTTTAAGTAAAAGTAACAAGAGTAATAATCCTTGTCTTGTTACTGATCTTAGAAAAAATCTTCAGCCTTTCTCCATTGAGTATGATTATACACTGAGTATTGTTATATAAGGTCTTTATTATGTTGAGGTGCATTTTCTTTATACCAATATTGAGCCTATTTTAAGTCACAAATAGATGTTGAATTTTGTCAAAGGTTTTTCTGCATTTATTGAGAATTTGATAGGATTTTTTATCCTTCATTTTGTTAATATGATGTATCACATTGATTGATTTCTAGGTATATTGAACCGACTTTGTATTTCTAGGTTAAATATCATTTATTTATGATGTATCAACCTTTTACTACATTGCTGAATTTGATTTGTTAATTTTTTAAGGATTTTTTGCAGCTATGATAATCGGGGATATTGGCTTGTAGTTTTGTTGTTTTATCTTTGCGAGTTTCCCTTCCTCTTTAATTTTTGGAGTAGTTGAAGGGGTTAGCAATTAACTCTTCTTTAATTATTATTGGTAGAATTTACCTGTGAAGTTGTTTGGTGCTGGTCTTTTGTTAGCATTTTTACAAATTTGTTAATTTTTTAAGGATTTTTTGCAGCTATGATAATCGGGGATATTGGCTTGTAATTTTGTTGTTTTATCTTTGCGAGTTTCCCTTCCTCTTTAATTTTTGGAGTAGTTGAATGGGTTAGCAATTAACTCTTCTTTAATTATTATTGATAGAATTTACCTGTGAAGTTGTTTGGTGCTGGTCTTTTGTTAGCATTTTTACATTACTGATTCAAACTTTGTATTTCTAGGTTAAATATCATTTATTTATGATGTATCAACCTTTTACTACATTGCTGAATTTGGTTTGTTAATTTTTTAAGGATTTTTTGCAGCTATGATAATCGGGGATATTGGCTTGTAGTTTTGTTGTTTTATCTTTGCGAGTTTCCCTTCCTCTTTAATTTTTGGAGTAGTTGAAGGGGTTAGCAATTAACTCTTCTTTAATTATTATTGGTAGAATTTACCTGTGAAGTTGTTTGGTGCTGGTCTTTTGTTAGCATTTTTACATTACTGACTCAATTTCACTGTTAGTAACTGATCTAGTTTCTATTTCTTCTTGGTTCAGTCTTAGGGAAATTTTCTGTCTCTAGGAATTTGTCCATTTTTTCTAAGCTGTCCAATTTATTGGTATATCATTGCTCAAAGTAAGCATAGGATAGTTAGTTTTAACTTCTGTTTCATCTTTTATTTATTTAGATCCTCTCTTTATTGATGAGCCTGGGCAAATGTTTATAAATTTTGTCTATCTTTTCAGAGAACCAGCTCTTACACCCATTGATATTTCTAATTTTTAATCTGTGTTTTATTTCTAATCTATTTTTTATTATTTCTTTCCTTCTACTAATTTTGGGCTTTGCTTGTTCTTCTACTTCCTTTAGGTATAGAAATGTTAGATTTTTATTGGTGATTCCTCTTGCTTCTTAAAGTAGGCCTGTATTGCTATAAATTTCCCTCTTATAATTGCATTTATTCATACCATAGATTTTGGATGCTGTGATTCCATTTTTGCCTGTCTCAAGGTACTTTTTGATTTCCTCAGTAAACCATTTTTGGTTAGTAGCATATTATATAGCAGTTTTCATGTATTTGTGTGTGTGTGTGTTTTCATTTTTCAATTTGTAATTAATTGCTACTTTTATACTATTGTGGTCACAAAAGATGCTTGCTATGATTTCAGTTCTCTTAAATGTATTGAGACTTGTTTTGTGACCTAGTATGGGACTTATGTTAGACAATGTTCCATGTGCATATGATAGGTATGTGACTTTATATACATTTATCTGTGTGAGTAATTATTTTAAGTCAATCTTTTAAGTGCAAATGAATTCTCATTGCCCTGCATTTTTACTCCTCTTACTACATTTTAAAAACTTCCCTGGTGACTGTGGTAAAGAATCCGCCTGCAATGCAAGAGATATGGCTTCTATCCCTGGCTTGTGAAGATCCCCTGGAGAAGGAAATGACAACCCTCTCCAGTATTCTTGCCTCGGAAATCCCCTGGACAGAGGAACCTAGTGAGCTATGATCCATGGGGTTGCAAAAAAGCCAGACATGATTTAATGACTAAACAAACAACTGCATTTTAAATTTTTTTTTTTTTGCTTTGGTATTCCATAAATTTAATTGCAGTTATAATTAAATTTTGGATGTTTTTTCTTTTAACCTTAAGACTAGCTTTTTTGTTTTGTTTTGTTTTGTTTTTACTGATCCACTTCCTTTATTATGTATGTGCCTTTACCAGGGAGTCTATTTCTTTCATATATTTTCTTGTTTCTTGTTACAATCTTTTCCTCTCCACTTAAATAACACCCTTTAACATTTCTTATTAGGCTAGTTTGGTAATAATAAACTCTTAGATTTCACTTGTTTGGGATACTCTTTATCTCTCCTTTAATTCTAAATGATAATTTTGTTGGGTAAATTTGGGTGGGGGGGAATATAAGTTTCCTTTTTCCTTTTAGCACTTTGAATATATCATGCCAGCCCCTCTAACCTACTAAGTTTCTGCCAAAATTTATGGGTTACTGCACCAGGAGTACAGGTCCTGACTAGACAGAGTCTTGACAACTCTTACATATCTGATTATGGTTTCTTCTTTTTATTTTTAGTTGTGGACCTTTTCTGTAAATTTTCAGGTTGTTTTCAGCAATAGGTGTTCTTTAAAAGGCTGTAATTTTGATATTCCCATGCGAAGAGTTGAATTCAGGATCTTTCTACTCTACCACTGATCCTTTCACTTCCCATCTGTCACCTGTAACAGGTTTTAATAAGGGGGATAGGCATTTAACATCACAGAGATGAAATATGCAAAGAAACTGAAATGAAATGAAAATTTAAAAATCATGCATGGTCTTTCTTTGAAATAATACAAAGTAATTTTTCAAAAAATTATTTTTAGAGGAATTTTAGGTTTATAATAAAATATAGATGAAGACACAGAAATTTCCCATATACTCCCTACTTCCATACATACATAACCTCCTGAATTATCAATGTAACTCATTACAATGTCAAATTTTTTTACAAAGAAAAAAATGTACATTTTTCTCATAATCACCCAAATCACATGGTTTACCTAAGGATACATTCTTGGTATTGTACACTGTATAGGTTTGAATAAGTGTATTATGGCATGCATTCATCTTTACTGCTAAGTCACTTCAGTCGTGTCAGACTCTGTGCAGCCCCATAGACGGCAGCCCACCAGGCTCCCCCGTCCCTGGGATTCTCCAGGCAAGAACACTGGAGTGGGTTGCCATTTCCTTCTCCAATGCATGAAAGTGAAAAGTGAAAGTGAAGTTGCTCAGT
>SJYX01000215.1:6581-18143 GCA_006410675.1 Oreotragus oreotragus
AACCCTTCTACACTGTTGGTGGGAATGCAAACTAGTACAGCCACTATGGAGAACAGTGTGGAGATTCCTTAAGAAATTGCAAATAGAACTGCCTTATGACCCAGCAATCCCACTGCTGGGCATACACACCGAGGAAACCAGAATAGAAAGAGACACATGTACCCCAATGTTCATTGCAGCACTGTTTATAATAGCCAGGACATGGAAACAACCTAGATGTCCATCAGCGGATGAATGGATAAGAAAGCTGTGGTATATATACACAATGGAGTATTACTCAGCCATTAAAAAGAATACATTTGTGCATGACTTTAATTACTAATAAAATTTCTTTCCCCTAAGTGTCTTTCTTTCACAGTAAACTTTGTTTTTGTCCTTTGTAATAATTTGTCCACAATAGTTTATCTTTTACAATATAATTATGTCAATTTTAATAACTTCTTGAATAGTGTTGTCAATTCCCAAAATTGTGAAATTTGTTTGATTATATTTACTTTCAGCAAGTGGAATAATTTATTTTAATATGGC
The DNA here is from genome assembly GCA_006410675.1 of Oreotragus oreotragus. NCBI lineage: Eukaryota > Metazoa > Chordata > Mammalia > Artiodactyla > Bovidae > Oreotragus > Oreotragus oreotragus. The sequence continues at coordinate 7,110 of SJYX01000215.1, forward strand.
TCTATTACTTATGACTTAATTTTCTCTATTTCCTTAAATTTTGTAAATTGTGTCCTGTTCCTCAGTGTTGTTATTGATATTTCTGATCTCTCAATATCAGAATAGCATCAGTCTATATCAAATAGTACAATACTTTTCAAATTAAGATTTGGGGATTTTAAAAATGTTTTATTTAGTACTGGTTTCATATAACTCCATCTTTAAAATGCTGAGATGCATGTTTTCCTTCTAATTCCATTATGGGTATCATGGACTATACCTACAGTATACCCCTTGATATTCATCATTTTAGTATTTTCCCATAAATTACATAGTCTGCAACCTGGTGGCATAATTCTTTTGAAAAATACCTGTTTGTGCCAGGGCACTTGATTATTTCCTCACAGGAGTATGAATTGTTTTTCATAGACCAAGTTACATCTCTATCATAGTCACTCAGGGTGTTTCAACTGGGACTTGTGAGTCAAAATCTTTGAGAACTTGAGAGCGGGGCCATGGGAATCTGCCTTCTGTTTTGTGTCTATTTTTAGAAACTTTTGCTGAATTTTTTTTTTTTTTTGCACCAAAATCTGAGGATTTCTCTTTAATAACACAGTTGTTACCAGTCTCAGTCTAAATACAAGGAAAATAAGTGTTAACAGAGATAAAATGTCTTGTTTAAAGCCACATGACTTGGAAACGTGGAATCAAGATTACAGATCTTTCTCCAAGGCTGTCTACTGTGTAACCCCTACTCACAATCCCTGAATTGGGGGTAATTATAACAGCTTTCAAGTTTTTATTCCATTTGGGCTAAAATTAAATAGATTGTATTGATTCAAAAGCTAATTAGAGAGTGAAAACTTGGATTTTGTGTCGATCTGTATGGCACTGAGGCTAGAAAGAAGACAGTTATAGTAGAAATAATTAATCATGAAACATCCACTTTTATTAGAATTATAAATATATCATCATATAACCTTTGAGGTAAGCTATATAGTCTATTCCGTAATTAAGATAATGTTATGCCTATTATTATATATGTTGGTGGGCATCTGGCAGAAAAATAATACAGTGCACACACAGACACAGATGTGTGCACATACACACCCGCCTTGAGAGTATTACTATTCCAGCCTAATTATTTTTAAATACATATTTTCACGTATTTGATATACTTATAATAATGTGATCCTCTATGGAAAGTCAGTACTGCAATATGTTTAGAGAGAGTATGATCACGGATTGTTGCAGAAAGTATTATAAGGTCTATCAAATGAAATGTAGAAACTTTCATTCTGATGAATGATTAGTAATTGGTATGAAGTAGGGCATTCTAGGAGAAGGCAATGGCAACCCACTCTGGTGCTCTTGCCTGGAAAATCCCATGGATGGAGGAGCCTGACGGGCTGCAGTCCATGGGGTCGCGAGGAGTCAGACACGACTGGGCAACTTCACTTTCACTTTTCACTTTCATGCATTGGAGAAGGAAATGGCAACCCACTCCACTGTTCTTGCCTGAAAAATCCGAGGGACAGGGGAGCCTGGTGGGCTGCCATCTATGGGGTCGCACANGGCTGCAGTCCATGGGGTCGCGAGGAGTCAGACACGACTGGGCAACTTCACTTTCACTTTTCACTTTCATGCATTGGAGAAGGAAATGGCAACCCACTCCACTGTTCTTGCCTGAAAAATCCGAGGGACAGGGGAGCCTGGTGGGCTGCCATCTATGGGGTCGCACAGAGTCAGACACGACTGAAGCGACTTAGCAGCAGCAGCAGCAGCAGCAGCAGCAGCAGGGCATTCTATGCTTGTGGCCAGTGGCCCAAACAAATAAAGAAATGCTCTATTTGCATAAATAAATCTATAAACTAATTAAGGGTTTCTTTATTTGAGAGAAAAGCAACATGAAAATTCAGAATTATCTAATTTTTAACAAGTAATAGGGATATAAGTCAGATGTGATCAAAAGTTTGATTCATTCAATTTTAAAATAAAGAATAGGAAACATATAAAATGTTGAATGAAAAATACATATTAAAAATTAAATGATATAATCAAAAGAAATGGAAGAAAATAAGTATGGTTGAGGGTGAAGAAACAGAAAAGGAAGTAAGAATTAAAAGAAAGGCAGTGAAGCTGTATAGGGTAATAATAAAACTTTGTATTGTGCAAAATGAAATTATAGAAGATAGGCTAGGAGTTCTGTCTGTGAGATAGAAGTGGGATACAAGGTGAAGCCTAGTGGAGTTTACAGTGGTCAGACCAAAGTGGAGATGGCTAGCCTCATGAGAACACCTTTTAAATATCTCTCACACTATAAACAGGAGCACACTTAGTACTGACTGGTAAATTAGGTAGTGTGTGGAAAATTGAGAGAAAATGTCAAGGAGAGTAAATTTATTTTTCCTGGGCAGAAAATGCTTCAAGTAAAGTTATCTTAAAGATTGATGCCTCGCTTCTTACCCAAAGGATGAGAGACATAGGAGTACAAACACATAAAGAAGAAAAAAGAACTACAGAGAAAGAGATAGGAAAAAAGAAAAGTTAGGGGAAAGCATACAGATAGAATAGTAAGTTCTCATGAAGAAAGCTTCCCTCATCATTTAGAGATGGTGATCTTTGAAGGTTATTACTTATTATTGCCTTACAAAACAGTATCTAATTCTGTTCACAGTTATTTATTTTTTACCCTCAAATTATAAAAATATTCTTTTGTCATAGAACAGAGAAGGCAGTGAGCCAAGTGATACATTATTCTACACGTTGTAGTGACCTTGACTATCCCTTTATTTTCTCCAAAATCACATGTTGCTTATAGGTACACAGAGATACATAGTGATTGAATAAAGTAAGTCATGTGACCAAGGGACTTCACATTAACATCACAATTATAAAATAATAATAATTTATTAAATTTCACATCTATGCCCAATGCATATTTTCCTGTGATTAAGAAGGAGACAAAAAGTATGGAGAGCTCATTTCGGAACTTAGATACACTTGAGTTGGGAAGTTTGCTCCTTACTTACTCCCTTGAGCAAGCTGTTTAACCTCTTTAAACTTCTGTGCCCTCATCTGTAAAGTGATATTTATAATATGGATCTCAAGAGGTCGGAGGATAGATTTAATAAGATAATATATTGCACATATTAAGTGTTCAGTAAATGTTAGCTATTATTATTAAGAAGGTCAAAAGAGCTTATAAAGCTTAAGCTGTGCTTTATGAGAATATTTCTTTGAAATGGAATCATTACTATACCATTTCTCTCTGAGTGTGATGACCTCTACATATTATAAGTCCCTTAGAAACCAACTGCTCTGTAAGTAGAAACTAGCAGTGACAAAATATATATATTTTTTAATTTTACTAATTGAGGCCTAATTTGGGGAAAAATGAAATAAAACAGTGAATTAAGCAGTTGAGAGTAATGGTCCCTGAAGCAACCAACCATCTGTAGTTGAGAAATTCTGCTTTTCAACTTGATGGCATTCCTGAAAATATTTTGGACAGAAATGGCAGAATCCATCATTCCCTTCTTATTGCATTACTTTACCTGAGATTACACTGTTATCTTCTCAAGTACTTGACCTGCTGAATTAGATGTTGGAGAATGTTTCTAAACTTCATTAGTAGGCCAATATCACACAGCTGTTTACAATAAAAATAATAAGAATTAATCCGGAGGGATGATGGGGGTGGGAGGAGGGAAGGGGATTCATGTTTGGGAGTTTGTGTAAGCCCGTGGCGGATTCATGTCAATGTTTGCCAAAACCAGTAGAGTACTGTAAAGTAAAATAAAATAAAATTTTAAAAAATTAAAAAAAAGAATTAATTTGTGAATGATATATAAATGAATTACTTCAATAATTTTTAACAGCTTTATTGGATATGATTGATAAATGGTGTTTTTGTTGTTGTTGTTGTTGTTGCATTGCTAAGTCATATCCCACTCTTTGCAACCCCATGGACTGCAGCACTCTGGGTTTCCCTGTCCTTAAATATTGCCTGGAGTTTCCTCAGATTCACATATAGTGAATCAGTGATGCTATCTAACCATCTCATCCTCTGCCACCCCCTTCTCCTTTTGTCTTCAATCTTTTCCAACATCAAGGTCTTTTCCAATGAGTTGGCTCTTCTCATCAGGTGGCCAAAGTATTGTGGCTTCCGTATCAGTCCTTCCAATGAATATTCAGGACTGATTTCCTTTAGGATTGATAGGTTTAATCTCCTTGCTGTCCAAAGGGCTCTCAGGAGTCTTATCTAGCACTACAATTGAAAAGCATCAATTCTCTAGCACTCAGCCTGCTTTATGATCCACCTCTCACATCCATAGATAACTCCTGGAAACACCATAGCTTTCACTGTATGGACCTTTACTGACAGATGTGTTTGCATTTTAATATGCTGTCTAGGTTTGTCATAGCTTTCCTTCCAAGGAGAATGCATCTTTTAGTTTCATGGCTGCAGTCGCCATCTGCAGTGACTTTGGAGCCCAAGAAAAGAAAATCTGCCACTACTTCTACTTTTTTTCTTTCTGTTTGCCATAAAATGTTGTGACCAGATGCCATGATCTTAGTTCTTTGAATGTTAAGCTTTAAGCCAGCTTTTTCGCTCTTGTCTTTCACCCTCATCAGGAGGCTTTTTAATTCCTCTTCACTTTATGCCATTAGAATGATATCATCTGCATATCTGACATGCTTGATATTTCTACCCACAATTTTGATTCCAGCTTGTGATTCATCCAGCCTGGCGTTTTGCATGATGTACTATGCATAGAAGTTAAATAAACAGGGTGCCAATATACAGCCTTTTGGTACTCCTTTCCCACTTTTGGACAAGTCATTTGTTCCATATAAGGTTCTAACTGTTGTTCTTTCACTCGAATACAGGTTTCTCAGGAGATACATAAGGTTGTCTGATATTTCCATTTCTTTGAGAGCTTTCCACAGTTTGCTATGTCCCACACAGGCAAAGGCTTTCATTTAGTTAATGGAGGAGAAGTAGAAGTTTTTCTGGAATTCCTTTTGCTTTCCTATGATCCAACAAATCTTGGAAATTTGATCCCTGGTTCCTCTGCCTTTTCTACACCCAGCTCATACATATGGAAGTTCTCAGTTCATGTACTGTTGAAGTCCAGCTTGAAGGATTTTGAGTATAAACTTACTGAAGTGAAAAGTGAAATGAAAGTCACTCAGTCATGTCTGACTCTTTGTGATCCCATGGACTATACAGTCCATGGAATTCTCCAGCCCAGAATACTGGAGTGGGTAGCCTTTCCCTTCTCCAGGGGATAGTCCCAACCCAGGGATCAAACCCAGGTCTCCAGCAATGCAGGTAGATTCTTTACCAGCTGAGCCACAAGGGAGGCCTAAGAATTTTTTTAGTGGGTAGCCTATCCTTTCTCCAGTGGATCGTCTCAACCCAGGAATTGAACCAGGGTCTCCTGCATTGCAGGCAGATTCTTTATCAACTGATCTAGCATGTAGAATAAATGCAATTGTCCCATAGTTTGATCATTCTTTGGTATTGCACTTCTTTGGGACTGGAATGAAAATGGACCTTTTCCAGTCTATGGCCACTGCTGAGTTTTCCAAATTTGCTGATGTATTGAGTGTGATACTTTGACAGCATCATATTTTAGGATTTTAAATAGCTCAGCTGGAATGCCTTCACCTTCATTAGCTCTGTTCATAAGTAATGCCTCCTACGGCCCACTTGACTTCACACTCCAGGTTGTCTGGCTCTAGATGAGTGACCACACCATTATGTTTATGTCAGACATTAAGACCTTTTTTTGTGTTGTTCTTTTGTGTATTCTTGCCACCTCTTCTTAATCTTTTCTGCTTCTCTTTGGTCCTTACTATTTCTGTCCTTTATTGTACCTGTTCTGGCATTAAATATTTCCTTGATATCTCCAATTTTCTTCACGAAATTTCTAGTCTTTCCCATTCTGTTGTTTTCTTCAACTTGTTTGCATTGTTCCTTAAAGAGGGTCTTTTTTTATCTCTCCTTGCTAGTCTCTGACGCTGCATTCAATTGGGCATATCTTTCTCCTTTGCCTTTCACTTCTCTTCCTTCCTCACCTATTTGTAAAGCCTCTTCAGACCACGGCTCTGTCTTCTTGCATTTCTTTTCCTTTGGGATGATTTTGATCCCTGCCTCCTGCACAATGTTATGAATCTCTGTCTATAGTTCTTCAGCCACTCTGTCTACCAGATGTAATCCCTTGAGTCTGTGTGTCACCTCCATTGTATGACTATGCCTTTATGATGGGCCTCCCTGGTGGCTCAGAGGTTAAAGCGTCTGCCTCCAATGCGGGAGACCTGGATTCGATCCCTGGGTACGGAAGATCCCCTGGAGAAGGCAATGGCAACCCACTCCAGTATTCTTGCCTGGAGAATCCCATGGACAGAGGAGCCTTGTAGGCTGCAGTCCACGGGGTCGCAAAGAGTTGGACACAACTGAGCCACTTCACCACCACCACCACCACCATGCCTTTATGACCTAGTGGTTTTCCCTACTTTCTTCAATTGAAACCTGAATTTTGCAACAAGGTGCTTATGATCTGAGCCACAGTCAGCTCCAGGTCTTTTTTTTTGTTGTTGTCCATGTAGAGGTTATACATCTTTGGCTGCAAAATATATCAGTCTGATACACAATAGACTGCACTTATTTGTAGTATACAGTTTCATAACTTTTAATATACGTACAAGTCATAATTCCATTATAAGTAACATAAGTAATATTTCCAACACCCCCCAAAGTGTCTTTTTATAATACTGCTCTCCATTCCTTTGTGCCCTCCCCCATCCCAGGCAACCACTGATCACTTTCTGTCACTTTGACATGTTTTTTTTCTAAAAACACTTTCTGTCATAGTTTGCTTTCTCTGGAATTTTGTATAAATGGAATCACACAGTATGCACTTTATTTATTTTTGCTTGTTCACTATCATCCATGCTATTGTGTGAATTAATATTGTTTTTCTTTATTGCTGAATATTATATTCCATTGTTTAAGTATGACATAATTTCTTTATATGTTGATCTGATGATAATGAACATTTACATTGTTTCAATTTTGGGCTATAAAATTAAGGCTACTTTGATCACTGTGGACAACTCTTTGTATGGACATGTGTTCTCATTTCTTTTAGATAAATCTCTAGAGGTAGAATATTTGGGTCAGGGTTTTTGCTAAACTTTTTAAGAACTCTGTAAAAAAAAAAATCAAAGGTCAAATAAAATAAACAAATAAATAAAAAACAAAGTACTTGTACAATTGAACATTCTTGCCAGTAGCATATGAGAATTCCAGTTCCTCCATATGTGCACCGACATTTCAAATGGTCAGACTCTTAAACTGTAGACACTCTGATAAATGTGTAATAAGATCACATTGTGTTTTTTAACAGACTGTTTTTTAGAGTGGGCTTCCTTGGTGGCTCAGCAGTTAAGAACCTTCTTGGAATAAAGGAGACATGAGTTTGATCCCTGGGTCAGGAAATCCTCTGGAGAAGGAAATGGCAACCCACTCAAGTATTCTTGCCTGGGAAATCCCATGGACAGAGGAGACTGGTGGGCTGCAATACATGTGGTTGCAAAAAGAGTTAGACATGATTAAATATAACAATTTTTAAGAGAGTTTGGATTCACAGCAAAATTGGCCAGAAAATATAAACAGTTCCCTCCTCCTCCCTTCCAAATTCCCCTGTTATGAATGTTCCCGAACAAAGTAGTACATTCATAATAATTGATGAATTTTTTGACATATCATTATCACCCAGAGTGCATAATTTGTGTTACAGTCTCCTTTTGCTGTTGTATATTCTATGAGTTTAGACAAACATAAAATGAGTAAAATGATATGCATTTATCATTATCAATATTATGACTTTTCATGCAAGATAATTTTTATTGTTCTAAAACTTGTCTGTACTCTGCCTATTCATCCCTCTCCCCAACTCCCAAGCCCTAGAAATCACTGATGTTTTTACTTTTTCCATAGTTTTAGAGACATATACACATATCTTTTTCTGGGATATCATATAGTTAGAGTCCACCTAAATCTAGCCTCTTCAGATTGGCTTATTCTACTTAGTAGTATTCATATACATTTCCTCCATGTCTTTTTGTGTCTTGGTACTTCATTTTTTTCTAACACTGAATAATATCCCATTATCTGGCTGTCCCACGGTTTATTCACTCATTTATTGAAGGGCATCTGGTTGCCTCCAAGTTTTGGCAATTCTGAGTAAACCTGCTTATTGTGGTTTTAATTTCTTTTACTTGATGAATTATACTGAATACTAATTATGATTTTTTCATTGTATAATTTTTGTTCATGTGTATGTTTAAACATTGCCCTTTTAAAACAAATTTATTGAAGCATTAGTGAGTGAGTGCAGAGAAGGCAATGGCACCCCACTCCAGTACTCTTGCCTGGAAAATACATGGACGGAGGAGCCTGGTAGGCTGCGGTCCATGGGGTCTCTAAGAGTCAGACATGACTGAAGTGACGCAGCAGCAGCAGCAGCAGCAGCAGCAGCAGCAGCAGCAGCAGCAATGAGTGAGTGATAGTCACTCAGTCATGTCTGATTCTTTGTGACCTCATGGACTGTAGACTACCAGGCTCCTCTGTTCATGGAATTCTCCAGGCAAGAATACTGGAGTAGGTTGCCCTTTCCCTCTCCATTATTGAAGTATAGTATAACATAAAATTCACCTATTTTAGCTATATTGTATAGTGAAAAAAAGTAGTGCAGTGATCATCCAGACAGAATTCCAGCACATTTTTATCATTCCCCACTGTTTCATCATAGCCAGTGGCAGCTGATTGCTATTCTCATTTCCAGCCCCAGAATCTGTTCCCTTCCCCAGTTCTGCTAAATGCCAAATGGTTTTGCTTTGTCTAGGAATTTTATGTAAACTGATTCATAAATTAGACACTTTTATCCTCTTGCTTCTTAGCATAGTACTTTTGAGGTTTATGGATGTTGTAGCATATATTATTTCTTTAAAGTATTATATACATATCTGTTTATCATTTAAGCAGTTATTATTCTTTTGGAAAGATTCTAATTTCAGCTATTTTGAATAATGTTGCTGTGAGGATAAATAGAAAAGTCTTTGTGTGGTTATATAATTCCAACATTTTTAGATAAATAGGAGAGATTCTTGGTTCATATACTAAGTATACGTTTATCATTAAAAAAAGCTTATTTTCCAAAATGACTGCACCACTTTACATTCCCACCAGTAATGTGTAAGTTACTGATTTCTCTGCCTCATTGAGAACACCTGGTCTTGACTGTCTATATGATCATAATCATTCTAAAGAGTGTGAAATGATATTTCATTGTAATTTTAATTTACATTTCCATAATGATTAATGATGTTGAACATTCTTTCACATTCTTTTAAGCCATCCAAAGATCTTATATTATGAAAAGTCTATTCAAATTGCATGCCTATTTTATAAATGTACTAGTAATAGTGTATAATTGATTTTATATGTTTATGGGCTCAGTTTGCTAATATTGCATTAAGCATTGCTGTGCCTAGGTTTATTAAGGATACCATTCTCTAGTATCTGACTTTGTAGAATGAATCTTTCCTACTATAATTTGCTAAAAGAGTTTATTTAGATTTGGTGTTACTTCTTTAGCTATTTAAGAAAAATCACTAGTGATAATCAGGGCCTTAACTTTACTTGTGGAAACATTCTAATTATTAATCCAGTTTCTTTACTTGTTGTAAGTTTTTTGATGTTTTTATTTTTTCTTGTACCATTTATAGTAATTTTGACTTTTCTAACCATTTGCCCATGTCTTTTAGCTTTCTCTTTTGTTGGCATACAGTTGTTTGTATTAGTCCCTAATAATCTTTTAATTTGTGTGGTGTCTATAATGATGCACTATACACTTCAGTTTCTGTGTTAATTTTCTTCTTTACATTTTTTCTTGGAGAATATAGCTAAATGTTTATAAATTTTGTTCATATATTCAAAGAACCAGCTTTTGGTCTTATAATATTCTCTTGATTTTTGTTGATTTTCTCAAATACTTAAAATATATTTAGACTTAAAAAAAACTATCTTGGTGTGTGATCCATCCTGGAGAATAATTTACATGCTTTTCAAAAGAATATATATTCTAATATGATTGGGTGTAAAGTATTCTGACATTTCACTTAAGAAAAGTTGATTGATAGTGTTCTTTGAGATTCCTATATATTTTTCTGATTTTCTTTCTGGTTGTCCTCTTAACTGTTGAGAGGGCAATAATGAAGTCTGTAACAATAGTTGAATTGTTTATTTCTCATTTTATCTTTTATCTTTAATTTGATAACATTAGGAGCAAAAGAAAAAAAAATATGCTTTCAGATAGTGTGAACAGATGCTACCATATTCATTGTTTCACTAAAACCTTGTGTGGTCACTAAGTCGTGTCCAGCTCTTTGTGATCCCATGGACTGCAGCATGTGAGGCTTCCCTATCCTTCACTATCTCATGGAGTTTGCTCAAACACATGTCCACTGAGTTGGTGATACCATCCAGCTGTCTCATTCTCACACCCTTCTCTTCCTGTCCTCAATATTTCCCTCCCATCTTGGTCTTTTCTAATGAGTCATCTCTTTGCATCAGGTGGCCAAACTTTTGAAGCTCTAGCATCAGTCCTTTCAATGAATATTCAGGGTGGATTTCCTTTAGGGTGTCTAGTTTAGGCTCCTTGCAGTCTAGGGGACTCTCAAGAGTTTAATCCAGCAACACAATTAGCCCTCAGCCTTCTTTATGGTCCAACACTCACATCCATACATGACTACTGGAAAAAACTTACCTTAGACTGTATGGACCTTTGTTGAAAAAGTGATGTGTCTATTTTTTACTATGCTGTCTAGGTTTTTCATAGCTTTTCTTTCAAGTAGCATATGTCTTTTAATTTCGTGGCTGTAGTCACTGTCCACAGTGATTTTGGAGCCCAAGAAAAAAATATTTGCCACTGTTTCCTTTGTTTCCCCATCTATTTGCCATGAAGTGATGGGACCAGATGC
>SJYX01000218.1:27110-47039 GCA_006410675.1 Oreotragus oreotragus
CCTTAGAAGAAATGGAGTAGCCATCATGGTCAACAAAAGAGTCCAAAATGCAGTACTTGGATGCAATCTCAAAAATGACAGAATGATCTCTGTTCATTTCCAAGGCAAACCATTCAATATCACAGTAATCCAAGTCTATGCCCCAACCAGTAATGCTGAAGAAGCTGAAGCTGAATGGTTCTATGAAGACCTACAAGATCTTCTAGAACTAACACCCAAAAAAGATGTCCTTTTCATTATAGGTGAATGGAATGCAAAAGTAGGAAGTCAAGAAACACCTGGAGTAACAGGCAAATTTCGCCTTGGAGTACAGAATGAAGCAGGGCAAAGACTAATAGAGTTTTGCCAAGAGAATGCACTGGTCATAGCAAACACCCTCTCCCAAAAACACAAGAGAAGACTACACATGGACATCACCAGATGGTCACTAGTGAAATCAGATTGATTATATTCTCTGTAGCCAAAGATGGAGAAGTTTTATACAAGTCAGCAAAAACAAGACTGGGAGCTGACTGTGGCACAGACCATGAACTCCTTATTGCCAAATTCAGACTTAAATTGAAGAAAGTAGGGAAAATCACTAGCTCATTCAGGTATGACAGCTGTTCAGCCAACCTTATTAATAGTCAGGAAATGCATGTTGACATTACAATGACAGTCAGTTAAGTTGAGAACATTTAAATCTGGTAATACCAATGTTTGAGGAGAAACAGAAATTTCCAAGTGTTATTTTTGGATTATAAATTGCCATAACTACTTTTGGCAAACAAATTGAAATGATGCAATCCAGTCCTAGGTATTAGTCTGTGGATATTTGCACCAAGAATAATGTATAAGAAAGTTCATTTATAAGAAGCAACTTTGTTCTTACTATCCCTTAGTGTGGAAATTTTATCCCAAGTTTTATGAAAAAAAATTAGTAGTAATAGTATCTATAGTCCATAGTTCAATAGACTTAGATATATCTTACATATTTGTTTATTATAATCCCTGTCTTCTACCCAGTTCATTTTCCTTTTTCCTTAATAAATTATGAGTATATTCTTTAAAAATTTTTTCAGTGGTGGTAGGGGCCATACTGATTTGAACTTCCATTCAGCCTTGTTTTTTCCTTTACAGTGATTCAAGTTTTAAGAATTTTACTTAAATGTATTTATAAAGAAAGCATTATATGGTATTACTTTTTCTTGCCATTGATAGTGACCTTAAAACTAATACAATTAAAATTGTTATTGTCAATGTATGCCAAAACCAATAGAGTACTGTAAAGTAAAATAAAGTAAAAAATAAGAAAAAATAAATTCCCCGCCCAAAAAAAAAAGTTGTTATAAAAATTTAACTGGACTCTACTAATTGATTAATTGATGAAACACAGAGTCTAAAAGGGATATTAGTAAGTGTTTAAACCCCAAAATAATTCTAAAAACACGGCATAGAATTACATATGATTTGGACTTCCCTGGTGGCTCAGATGGTAAAGCATCTGTCTACAATGCAGGAGACCCGGGTTCGATCCCTGGGTTGGGAAGATTCCCTGGAGAAGGAAATGGCAATCCACTCCAGGACTATTGCCTGGAAAATCCCATGGACAGAAGAGCCTAGTAGGCTACAGCCCATGGGGTCGCAAAGAGTCGGACACGACTGAGCGACTTCACTTCACTTCACTTCATAACAATATTTAGATAAGGAAAATAATATTAATATATATTTGAGTAATGCATAGTGGAAAAGTTATAAATAAAGTTAGTAATAATATTGATCTCCAGTGAGGGAAAATGGACAGTTTAGAGTAGCACTTTGTATTGAAGTTTTGATTTATGAACAGTATATAAATATGGCATATTGATAATTACAGAAAGTTAAAAATAAGAGGAAGAAATTAACATCAAACTGTCTATTGAACGAATGAGTAAGGAATGAAAAAGGACTGAACACTTAGTAACTTTCTCACCAGGCGAGTCAATGCTACTCAGTGTTCTCTGTGAACCACCTAAAATCATCTTGTAGTTAATGATGGGCATCCCATGTTCAAAAAGTACTGTAGTGAGAAATCTCTATTTGGAATTAACATCATTTTGGTCAAATATTTAATGCCTCTCTGTAACTCACTCACTTAGTCACAGGAATATTCTTCAATGTCAGGATTTACCCCATTGAATGCAATTATTTCTGAAGACAGAGATGCAGTCTAAACATTTAGAAACCTCTGATGAGACTAATGCAAGAGAAGTATTATGAATCTCCCTTAGCCCTTTTTGCTATAACTTTGCTCATTTTCTCCTAGAACTTATGACATGTAGGATATATGACGAACATCTTCTCAAGAATTTTTTGGGTTGAGTTCTTGTCTGCAGATCATTGAACTGGCTACAATCTAAGGACTGCTAATAGAATATCCTAATCATCTGCCTAAGATGAAACGTTCTCTTCTCTTTTCCATCAAATGGATATATCCATTCAATAAAAAAAATTGATTAAAAACATTACCAGAATATTCCAATTTGCATTAAAAAAAAATCTGTGTAACTCATTCTTACATTGTCTGTAATTACTCGTATCTACTTTAGCAACTCTTATTTAAAGTAACCAATTTGTCTTCTCTTTCAGATTGACCTTCAGAGAGATTTTGCTACTGATGAAGACATTGTATGATGAGATGTGGTCTGAAATCAGTTTCTTGACATTTGCCTTAAATAGACAAGTAAATGCTAAAAGCTATGAAAAAAAAAAAGCATTATTTGGGTGAGATTCATAAATCAAAGGAAGCCACTTTGTACAAAACACGTCAAAGACCTAGGTAGGTCTATGGGTATATAGTTCATGCCTCAAATTTATGTCTATTCTTGCATTTATTGTAAAATGTCCACAAACACAAAGAACATTAAACTCTTAGAGATTATCTATTCTTGACCTCTCATTTCACAATATTGAAGTCCTTTACTCAAAGTTACACTGAGTTAGCAGAAGAAATGAGAAAATTTCACTATTTCCCATTACATTAAACTTCTAGGAAAACAGCCATGCCCTGGAAGAAAACAGCCATCCTTCTGGAATTCTCTCAAATTCAATGTTGTCAAAGCAGTCCTTTCTAACCTTTTTCGCATCATGGCACAGGAGGAAAATGGTAATATTTGTAGAACACCCTGAAGTCTAGATAAGAGGCTATTTTTAGAGGCAAGTAGCTAGGGGGACTCAAAGAGGGTGGCCACTGTCCCACACACACACGGGTAGGGAGCTCTGCTGTGACTGAGTTGAACATCTCCACAACTGTGTTTCCCCATTCAGCCTCCTGAGCATAAGTACCCTGAGACCAGTGCTCAAGGGGTTTGGAAGGGAGTCTGGTCAAGCAAAGGTTTGCTGCCCAACGCACCTAGAAGCCAGTAATGTGGCACCAGCTTTTGAAAAAAGAAAGAGTTCTATTGAGAAGTCCACTGGCAAAGGAGACAAGAGGCAGGTCTCAAGTCTGTCTCCTGGATCCGGGGCTTGTGTCAAACTTTTATGAGTTAGGAAGGACAGCCTGGTATGCAGAATTTTCTGTCAGGGGAGGTTTATGCTGGAAAGCTTTAATTTTTTTTTTTTTTTTTCAAAACTCTTGCACTGGAGGGCCATTTATGGTATTGAAGACATGGAAAGATGGATTTCAGCACCAGATCTTTCTGGACAAGATCCCTCCTTTCTGAAAAGTTTCCAGCTTTCAGGTTCTGGTAATGTTCTAGCTTTCTTGGTTCTGGAAAGGAAACACAGGTTCCAAATATTATTTGAGGAGGGCTTATCTTCCCTGGTGGCTCAGAGGTTAAAGCGTCTGCCTCCAATGCGGGAGACCCAGGTTTGATCCCTGAGTCAGGAAGATCCCCTGGAGAAGGAAATGGTAACCCACTCCAGTATTCTTGCCTGGAGAATCCCATGGATGGAGAAGCCTGGTAGGCTACAGTCCACGGGGTCACAAAGAGTCGGATACGACTGAGCGACTTCACTTACTTACTTACTTCCTCCTTGGTACATGCCCTGGTTACAAGACTTGCAGTTTTGTTTCTGCTATATCAGCAAGGCAACTAGACATCCTGTTATCAGTAGTCTGAGCTGATCCTGTGGTTTCAGGAGAAGAGGGAAGAAAGAGAGCCTAAATATTTAGCTAGATATAGGGATTCCTGGGTGGCTCAGACAATAAAGAATCTGCCTGCAATGCAGAGACCTGGGTTGGGAAGATCCTTTGGAGAAGGGAATGGCAACTCACTCCAGTATTCTTGTCTGGGGAACCCCATGGACAGAGGAGCCTGGAAGGCTACAGGCCATGGGGTCTCAAAGAGTTGGACATGACTGAGCGACTAACACTTTCACTTAGTTAGACATACCAAGGAGTTCTGAGGTTGGTAAATATCAAGTAATAAACAAATTTTCTTTTTTTCATCTTTCTTCCTCATTTTCAAAAACTTCATCCAACAAAGAAGAATGGTAGAAATACTTCAATGGTAATTTCCATGACTTACTGGAGATGGAGTGTGGGCTAGCATGAAAGTGAACCTTCCCTCCCACCCTCTGGAGCTCAGTTTTAGTGGGAGCCCTCCACACTTTCATGAGCTTTCTCTTTATTAATCCTACCAGGTTCTCATGGTGAAGTGCTCAGAAAGATACTCACATGTCTCTGGCAGGAAGAGTATGGGGAAACACTCTCAGAGGCTTCACCATAAAAACGGCTCAAACTCCGGAGAAAGGACTTGCCCAGGGCACAGTTCTGAACCTTTATACCAGTTAAGAAAAAGGAATCTCCCCTGTTCCACTCTGTTTTAGCCTTTCTATTTCACTTAAGGTGGGGGGAAATGAGCAACTAACCTAGCATACAGACAAACTAAGTATAGTTAACAGAATCAAAGCTACAAGAAAATAGATAGAAAATTCTGTAGCTAGGGAAAGACTCAGGGGTTGGTGGAGAGAAAATCTATACCATGGGAGAGACAACAGAAAACAGGGCTGCCTTGAAGCAGAGGCTCCCTAATAGAAAAGACGAGGAAGGTTACTGAATGCTTCTCCTTCTCACAAATGATTACTGAACATCAGAATGTCTTTCCTAAAGAGCCAGTAAGAGAAACTATTTTTATAATCTTCAAAAACTATACCATGGGAGAGACAACAGAAAACAGGGCTGCCTTGAAGCAGAGGCTCCCTAATAGAAAAGACGAGGAAGGTTACTGAATGCTTCTCCTTCTCACAAATGATTACTGAACATCAGAATGTCTTTCCTAAAGAGCCAGTAAGAGAAACTATTTTTATAATCTTCAAAATAATTCTGATCTTAAAAATTACAATTATTTTTGTTTCTAAAAGGATACAGATAAGCCTTCCTCTTTATACTGTATTCATAATATGAAAGTGTCATCTAAGAACCTGTATGCTCAGGGAATAAACGCTCTTACTGCCACAGGCTCATTAAATTTAAGCCATCCTTTAGGGAGAGAGCTGGCTTGCTTCTTGTGATTTCTTATTTACGAACACAATAGAGATTCTGAAATACTGTTCTGGGCTGGAGCATGGAGACCCATGGTTATGGCTGTGCTGATAAACCCTTTTACTTTAGTGGTGCTCCAGAGACTGAGATTTGAAGCCAAGAACTTTTTTCTGTCTCACAGGTTCTCTTACAGGTGAAAGGAGCTATTTTCCTCCGGTATAATCCATTGCTTTCAGACACAAGCCAGATTGAGTTAAAGAGGGCAATTAAATGCAGTTGAATCTTGCATCCAATTGCCTCTCTTCCTTTTTTCTTGGTTGAGCATAAAGCAAAAGGAATAATAATGTACATTGACTATTCAGTGAGAAGGAAAGAAATGAACTTTTTAATATCCAAATTTTTACTGCTTTTTTCCTTTGTCTTTAGTTACCTCGGTTTCTGTGAAAGAAAGAGATAAGAAAGCCTTCTTCAGCAATCAATGCAAAGAGATAGAGGAAAACAACAGAATGGGAAAGACTAGAGATCTCTTCAAGAGAATTGGAGATACCAAGGGAACATTTCATGCAAAGATGGGCTCGATAAAGGATAGAAATGGTATGGACCTAACAGAAGCAGAAGATATTAAGAAGAGGTGGCAAGAATACACAGAAGAACTGTACAGAAAAGATCTTCACGACCCAGATAATCATGAGGATGTGATCACTCATCTAGAGCCAGACATCTTGGAATGTGAAGTCAAGTGGGCCTTAGAAAGCATCACTAAGAACAAAGCTAGTGGAGGTGCTGGAATTCCAGTTGAGCTGTTTCAAATCCTGGAAGATGATGCTGTGAAAGTGCTGTGCTCAATATGCTAGCAAATTTGGAAAACTCAGCAGTGGCCACAGGACTGGAAAAGGTCAGTTTTCATTCCAATCCCAAAGAAAGGCAATGCCAAAGAATGCTCAAACTACCGCACAATTGCACTCATCTCACACGCTAGTAAAGTAATGCTCAAAATTCTCCAAGCCAGGCTTCAGCAATATGTGAACCATGAACTCCCTGATGTTCAAGCTGGTTTTAGAACAGGCAGAGGAACCAGATATCAAATTGCCAACATCCGCTGGATCGTGGAAAAAGCAAGAGAGTTCCAGAAAAACATCTATTTCTGCTTTATTGACTATGCCAAAACCTTTGACTGTGTGGATCACAATAAAGAAATTCATGGAGAACTCAAAGAACAGCACAAAATTCCAGAGAATTTCAGTTCAGATGAGGTCAACAAGATTCATCAAGTAAAAGGGGGATATTTCTGCTAGTGCTATAAATGGTATTACTAGGGAGCTTGACTGAACTGAGTTGAAAAACAGAATTAAAATGATTCCTACTTCTGAAGAAGTCACACATCATCGCTGACTCAATGGGCATGAAGATGAGCAAACTCTGCAAGACAGTGGACTGCAGAGGAGCCTGGCGTGCTATAGTCCATAAGGTCCCAAAGAGTAGGACGTAACTTAGTGACTGAGCAACAACATAGTTCATCGAATACATATATAAAATTCCTACTTTGGAAGTTCATTTGTTTTAAAAACACAAATTCCAGGGANGCGTGCTATAGTCCATAAGGTCCCAAAGAGTAGGACGTAACTTAGTGACTGAGCAACAACATAGTTCATCGAATACATATATAAAATTCCTACTTTGGAAGTTCATTTGTTTTAAAAACACAAATTCCAGGGATTAAAAATATGAACTTAAGTGATAACTATGTCACTAGAAATTGGATTGTGGCACTTGGATTAAATAGCTTTCAAAGGTTTCACTTCAATCACTGGCATTAAGGTATGTTTCAACTCTGTAAAAATCTAATTATGCTTTGCATTTTCTGCAAAAATATAACTAGGTATCTAACCTATATCTTTTCATGGATTTGATAACCCTATCACTGGGAGGAAATGGGCATGGTCATTGGAGATTATATAAAGCATCCAGCAAAAAGCCAAGCTCATTCTTCTCCAGAGCCCTGGGCTGTTGTGTTTGGAGTTGGCTGTGCTGTGGAGACTTTTGGAAGTTACTGCCACAAGGCAGTAAGCACTTAATCCTTGCACTGCATTTAACAGAGTTAGTTACTGCATTAACAGTACCCAAAGGTGAGTTATGATAAACGTGCAATGAATTTCTGCTATGTACATTTAAAAATGAATCTAAAGCTAAGTTGTGGCTTTTCCCCCCCTGTTGGTAGTATCTATATGTGAGTACTAGGTCAATCATTTATTCAATGTGTGATTTGTAGACAAGTAACTTATTTCACCCACATTATGTCAAGTGCTCTCTTTTTAAGATGTATGTTAAGATAGAAAATTAGTTAATAATATTGTTGTGAAAGTTAAAATAGGTAATCCATAGAAGAAGAGTGGATCCAATGACAAAAATTAATAAACATATGAGCCTCTCCTATTATCATTTTAATATTATCATTATCATTAGCCTTATCAATATAGAAATGAATATATTCATGAGTCCTTGGCCTGTTTCTAGCAAGTTCTACACAGAGCTCATCCATATTTTCTCACTTTTCTTCAAATTATCTCCTAATTTAAGGCATATTTGATTTAATCGCTTTATGTTCTATGCTAGTAGAAGCTTTTTTGGGCCTCAGTCAAAAGTCCATAAAATCCATCTCAACAATTTTTATTTGTATAAATGCATCTACACACTATCACTTCATTGTTACTCCCTTTTCAAAAGACATTTTAAGTCGTTTTATAGTTGTTCAGCTCAGCAATTGTTTATTTCTCATCTATTTTGAATCAGAAATAAATTATCAGCCTTGTAAATAAGTAGCCTCTCTGATTCAAGTTCCCATACACAGGGAAGATAACAGTAGTCCTATGTTTAAACTAAATATTTAGTCACAGTGTATGATAACTGAAAGTATACCTAATTTAAATAAGCAATTTAATATGACATGATAAAATAAAGAAAAAGAGTAAAAGTGTTAGTCACTCAAGGGTGTCTGACTCTTTGTGATCCCATGGACTGTACCCCATCAGACTCCTCTGTCCATGGAATTCTCTAAACAAGAATACTGGAGTGGGTTGCCATTCCCTTTCCAAGGGGATCTTCTTGACCGAGGGATCAAACCTAGGTCTCCCACATTGCAGACAGATTCTTTACCATTTGAGCCCCCAGGGAAGCCTATAAAATGAGGATCTTATTAGCAAATAATTTTTGAGCTTATACTATTTTTTTTTCAAATGGTTTCACATTCGTTGATGATTCTTCCCTGACTATATTCATAAATCTAATGGTTGTGAATGTTTTTCTGTCTCCTTGATTTCTCTTATATTTATTGATTATCTTTACCAGAGTTGGCTAATTTATTGTCTCCATGGCATCGTCAAAAACCCAAGTCTCCCATTTCTCTGTTCCCTTCAGGATATATGCTTTGCTCTCCAGGCAAATTCACTTTGTAGTCACAAAAAACAGCCTCATTCATCACTTTCAAAAACTGTCCAGACTAACGCCAAACTGTTGACTCTTGTTTGTTTTAATGAGCAAAAAGAAACAGAAAATTGACAAAACACTTATAATAATACTTTTTTTAAACTTCATGTGCCAAATAAGATTAAATGGATACATATGCCTTAACTGCTATCACCGGCAGAAGGATAAGAAGGGTTGTTTTAGGTGGAATATGAACAAGACTCTGGCAGAGGATTGTGTCAGAATTGGATGAGAGCTGAATCCCTGATGGAAAAGCTATGTAGACAGTATCTTGACTGTCATGAGGGCGCTCGTTTACCCAGCATCCTCTCCATTGCATGCAACACATCATCTGTCCTGCTCTATACACTAACATGTTGCTATGAGAGGGAAGTAAGTCTCATGCCCCTTGATACTGTCTGTGATTTTTAAAAGGCACTTCTTTTAAAGCCCATGACAACATAATGTTCTTTCTTTTTTCTTTTCTCTCTTCAGAAACATGAGTTCCAAAAGCTTCTGGAATGAAGTTACCTGTTCCCTATGTGTGAAGTATTTCATAGACCCGGTCACGCTGGGCTGTGGGCACAGCTTCTGCATGCCGTGTCTCTGTCTTTACTGAGAAGAAGGCCAATGGGCTCCTTGCTGCCTTGTGTTCAGGGAAATACCCCATCAACTAAACCTGAAAACCAACACCAATTTGAGGAAACTGGTACTTTTTGCCAGACAGAAAGGACTTTGTGACTTACCAAATCCTGCAGAAGAGATACGTGAGATACACAGATATACCAAGAACTTCTTCTGTAAAGTCACCAAGGATGTGCATTGTTTACTCTGCTGTATGTCTGAGCAGCAGGGCGCTCCCAGGCAGGGTTCCCTTCAGTGGATGGCTGAGGAATACTGGGTAAGCAAGGGCTAAGAGGGAAGTTTGAAACTGGGGGACTTTCTGTCTGAGAGTGAATACCAAAGAAAATGAAGATAACTTCCTTGGTGGCTTAGACAGTAAAAGAAACTGTCTACAATGTGGGAGACCTGAGTTTGATCCCTGGGTCAGGAAAATCCCCTGGAGAAGGAAATGGCAACCCATTCCAGTACTCTTGCCTGGAAAATCCCATGGACGGAGAAGCCTGGTAGGCTACAGTATGTGGGGCCACAAAGAGTCGGACACGACTGAGTGACTTCACTTTCACTTCACTTTCATTCTTCATTCATGTCAAAAATAAAGCAGACACTAACTAGCANAAATGGCAACCCATTCCAGTACTCTTGCCTGGAAAATCCCATGGACGGAGAAGCCTGGTAGGCTACAGTATGTGGGGCCACAAAGAGTCGGACACGACTGAGTGACTTCACTTTCACTTCACTTTCATTCTTCATTCATGTCAAAAATAAAGCAGACACTAACTAGCATTGTGGATCAGGTCCTAGAATAAACTATTTAAGAAAGGACTTCCTCAGTCTTAAGCAGTGAAGGTTTTACATTTTAAATTCTTACAATTCAAGCTGATGGTGAGGATGAGGTTAATTGTGTTTGGGTTTGTGCTAAGTCCATGTGAGACCAAGGTGGGAAAACTTGCTAATTTCAGTGAGTATTGTGCCCTGTATGCACATAGTGATTACTGTGCATGATTGCAATAGTCTAATGTAATAGAGTCTAATCAGAAACACTGCCTTTTGGCTAAAAGAATAGAGTAGTAGGAGATGAGGACTAGCAGCAAGACAACTGAAATCTGAGATGGAATTTGCATGATACAAATTGGTGAGGTGAAATAAAGTTCAAGAGCCAGTTTTCTCTATGGAGNTGCATGATTGCAATAGTCTAATGTAATAGAGTCTAATCAGAAACACTGCCTTTTGGCTAAAAGAATAGAGTAGTAGGAGATGAGGACTAGCAGCAAGACAACTGAAATCTGAGATGGAATTTGCATGATAAAAATTGGTGAGGTGAAATAAAGTTCAAGAGCCAGTTTTCTCTATGGAAAAGCACCCTTTCAATGTTTTCTCTTCTCTAGTTATAAACATCCTACACAGTAGCCTTGTTTTTTAGTCACTCAGTCGTGTTTGACTCTTTGCAACTCTCTTGACTGAGCCTGCCAGGCACCTCTGTCTATGGTATTTCTCAGACAAGAATATGGGAATCAGTTGTTTCCTTCTCCAGGGGATCTTCTCTACCCAGGGCTCAAACCTGCATCCCCTGCATTGTCAGATGGATCCTTTACCACTGAGCCACCAGGGAAGCCCACACAGTAGATACTTGGGCTTAAAAGTGAAACAAAATGGACACTTTCCCTTTTCCAGCGATCATCTGATAGTCTCTGCTATCCTTCTTACCCTAGGATCTGAAAAGTTTCACTACCGACTTTTCTGATAATCAAACTGTTGGTTCTTTTGCAGCAAAAGCTTCTGAACATAATGAGGTCTGTGTGGAAAAAGATACAAGAAAATAAAAGAAATCTGAACAGAGAAACCAACAAAATCAGAACATGATATGTAAGCAAGAAATTCTATTTCATTCACCACAATCTTGGGACACATGATGTTTCTTCTAAACCTATGTTTGAATGAAATATTCCAATGTTTATGTTTCAATATGGGTGACAGACCAATTACAAAAGGCTTTCCTGTAATCATGTGGAATGAAGTCCATCCCTTTGTAGGATTTCTTTCTAAAATCAAAATATCGAGCTGAAAAATCTTACTTTCTAGCTAACACTGTAACATACCAATGGTTATAGAAAAATCACAGTCATAATTTGTCAATGAGATAAACCCAGGGCTTCTCACCGGGAAAATTTTTGAAACTTCAGGAAGACAGCTCTAACTATTTGGATAGAAAAGGACAAATTGAAGTTGGAAATATATGCGGGTGCCAGGCAGGTAAACGTGTGAGAGGTGAAGACTAGAAACTAGAGGAATCATGTGAATATTGAGAGTCTACATAGTCCATGTAGGTTGACACATATATTTCATTAGAGACGCAGAGAGAGAGATATGGCTAGAAATGGAGGATAGATAATCTCAAACATGACCTAAACCCATCGCAGAGAAATTTGGATCTATCATTTGTTGATTCAAAAATGTGAATTAAGCACCCTACATAAAAGTGGTGAAAGAGCAGTATATCTAGATTCTCGAGTAAGTAAGCATTTAATGATGTGAAACATATAAACAAGCAATATTAAAAGACACTTCTCACTACTATAAAGAAAATTTAAATGGGGCTGTGTGAATGACAAGGAGATATAACAAAATTATCTCAATTATTCAAAGATGATATACCTAAGATTATAGTTTACACTGTTTGTCCTTTGAAACGTCAAGTGCCAGATATGTCATGATAACTGTTCTAAGCCAGTGTAGAAATAGATGAAAAGAACAGATTTCCTTGTACTCACAGATCAAATGGAGTAATGAGAGTCAATTAACAATTCTATACATAACATTTGTGGCACGATCCACTGTGGTAAGTACTTTTGAGGATAACAGCAATAAAGCTAAGTAATAAAATTTTGTAATTTTATTACAAAAAGTAATTTTGACAAAATTGAATTTTACATATGATCAGAAAAGATTTACTAAGCAAGAATATGTTTGGGCAGAGATTTGCTTGAGAGTAGAAGTCAGGGCAGGGGACTTTCTATGGAAAGAGGTATTTTAGGGAGAGATAACTAAATCAACACATCTCAAACTAAAATTACTCTTTTCCCACAGCACACTTGCCATTGTTTAATCTATTGTGTCAACCTTGATATAAAAGGAAATGAGAGAGCATAGAAAAATTGGAAGCCAGACCTAAAAGTTGAGAAATCCTTAGAGGAAAGTTTAGGAAATAATTACCCAGAGATAATGGGAAATGATAGAACTGAAGAGATATTCTTGATGCTAGAGAAATATCAAAAAACAGGAAGCACTTGATGTGTAATGTTAAGAGGATAAAATTTAAAAACTGGGACCTAGATTCTATCTGAAGCTGGGACATCATTGAGGATAGAAACAAAGGAGGACATGCCATTTTGTGTTAAGAAAATATTAGAGTTTGAATATGTGAACCTTTGAGTTTCTGGCAGATATTCTAACACAAATATGTAGTATGCAACTGAGTGAATGAGGATGGACCTTGAGTGAAAGACTTGGTCTGGATAAAAACATTTCACAATTTTCTGTATATTCTAGGCATGAGATGGATATCACAGTGGTGTTTTAAGGATGAAAAGAAAAAACATTTTTACATTGGAAGATAACTGGAGGAATCTCTGTATTAATGGGTCAATCAGGGAAAGAAGAACTGGTTAAAGTAGACTGATAAAGGGAAACAAGAAAAGGGGGTTTGTTTGAACCCCAAGGTGTATAGGTTTAATAAAGGAAAAATTAGGGTAACAGGAAGAAGTTCTTAGAAACATGCAGAGTAAAAACTATGTGGACTCAGCAAAGGAGGTTCTCGATAAAAGGAATGCGGCTTCATTAAAGAAGTCCTGGAAATAGAAGAGAGTTTGCTGCTTTGATGAAAGATTGAGTTCCACAAATGAGTACCGTGAACATACACTCATGATCAAAAAATCTTCTCATTAAAAGTAAAGACAATACAAGAGAGAACCCAGTGAAGATTTTGGTCAATGGTGTATGTCTTGTTTTTCTTAAGTGTGAATCATTTTTAAAGTTTAAAGGAAAGAAGGAAAATAGATAATGAAAAAAAAAAAAAAGAAGGAGAAGATGGGAATTAAAACTAGAAGGTAGTTGTCTGTTGACTGGTGTCTCTTAGGATAGGGTGGAAGCCAGTTAAGGTGTGGAGTGTACAGCATCAGACAGGGGAATCACGCTGTACTCATGTGCATGAGGTTCTGCTTTGCATGCAGTTTGTGGACCTGAAAGTAAATATTTTAGAAAGATGTTATCTAGTTCTGTGAATATTTGCTATTATTTCTTTATAGCAAAGAGTCAGTATATAGGTAAATATGTGATGATAAGATAGACACAGTAATTTTAGTTATTAATGTAACCCATATATTATGTAAAACAACTATTAAATTGCAAATTCACATTTTTAAGAAGTGTGGATATTTGTGGCAGTGTTTAGAGTCAAAATGTTGATTTCAGGTTCAGTGAAATAAAAAGCAACTGTGTGTTAAGTACTTTCAGTCGTGTTTGACTATGCCATCCTATGGACTGTGTGGCCTGCCAGGCTCCTCTGTCCATTGGGATTCTCTAGGCAAGAATACTGGAGGGAGTTGCCATGCCCTCCTCTAGGGAACCTTCCCCATCCAGGGATCGAACCCGTGTCTCTTACATCTCCTGTATGGCAGGCAGCTTCTTTACTACTAGAGCCACCTGGAAAGTGTTCCCCCAGCCCCTAAAAAAGCAACTAGAACATGTGACCTGATTAATTCATTGTCACCCCATAGCTATGTGAGTACATGGAAGAAGATGAAACAGACTGAATATCGGAAGGTGTTTCACTTAGTCTACCATGAAGAGAAGTATCATTTTGAGAAAACAGACGAGGAAAGCAAAGAGATTTTTCAACAACTCAAAGAAAGTCAATACAATATGGACCTGAAGCAGAAACTTTGAAGGCAGATATTTGAGGAGCTCAATGAATTGTGCCATAAGCCAGATATGGAGCTGATCCAGGTAAGGATGAAGGACTGGAGAGTCATGGTGTTCCCTGGATAATACCCACCTCTTCTTTGCCTTCCATCTAGTTTTTAAAATCCTGTTTTCTGTTGCTGTGATAAGAGTTTTATCTGTCCAAGTAATGCTAATGACATAGAGCCCTTTTTGCCAAACACAAGAATTGCAAAGCTTTGTGTAGAAGTAGGCAAAGAAATTCTTAAGAATAATTCCTAAATTCTCCTAATATACATTTGATTACTGAACAACTGCCTCAGAGAAGGTGTTTAAAGATGTATGGATTGGTACCTGAACCTGGCAATAATGAGAAATTTGGGAATCCCTATAACTCATTTCCCCTCCTGTTTCTGTGTACATGATACAATTTGCTGAAATTTGGGTTAACCCATCCTTGGAAATGAGAAACTAAATCTTCACTGTGAATCTTGTGAAGTGTATTAACATGTTACCTTTTCTGTTTCTCTCTGTAAAGCATTATGAAAACATGTCCAAAAGGTAAGTTGCCCTCCTTTTCAAGTTTTGATAATTGTAACTGGGATCAGTCAGTTGATGCTAAAATGGGAGCATGTGTTATCAGGACACTTAAACCTCTTTCTGGATGTATTTAGATTCCCCTTTCTCCAAAGGTAGAGTTTTTTTTTGTTGCTTTACCTGTGGTGGAGCCAGGCAGGGGAATTACTGGCAGAATTTTGTGCAAAGATTTCATGACAACAACTACCATTAATTTTTAGGAAAAAAAAAAAAAAAACACAGAGGGGATATACCCAAAGTCATGACAGAATAATGTAGAAGAAGTAAGGATTTTATAGAAACCTAACATGGAATCAGGGAGAGAATGGGCCAACAGAGGATCATCTGGGTGCAGGGTTTCCATGTGCAGCACATGGGGAGGCGAAAATGAAAGACTCTATGATGCCCTCAGGAAAACTGGGTCCCAGGAATTGGGATTGCTACCCAAGCTAATTTCCTCAACCACTAGCTGTGGTTGTACAGACACTGAGCATTTCTGTGATGACTAGAGTGTATTAAAATTCAGAATGCCCCTCTTGAACGTCCTTCATTTCAAGTCATTTTGTGTAGCCCTGAGATTGGCTGTGAGGAATCAGATATAGTCATGACTGATTTGAATTGGATGCTAGGATTGCAGTGTTAGCAAATGGGGTAGAATTTTATTTTATTTTCATAAAATAAATTGCCACTGGCCACATTCTCTAGATTGGAGAATTACTTTTATGGCCCTGGAATCTAATTATGAAGATTTAACAGGAATCCACAGAAGTGTGTAAACATAATTATTGTGATGAAAATATGAGCTCCAAAAGAGTAATGAAGTGTCCTTTCTTGCAGAGGTGAGTCAGTGCAGCTGCACATACCCCGGCCTGTAGTCCCACGGCTTGGTGCATGGCCCATCCCTGGACTCATAGACTGTGCTACTGCTGCTAAGTCGCTTCAGTTGTGTCTGACTCTGTGCGACCCCATAGATGGCAGCCCACCGGGCTTCCCTGTCCCTGGGATTCTCCAGACAAGAACACTGGAGTGGGTTGCCATTTTCTTCTCTAATACATGAACGTGAAAACTGAAAGTGAAGTCGCTCAGTCGTGTCCAACTTTTAGTGACCCCATGGACTGCAGCCCACCAGGCTCCTCCGTCCATGGACTCATAGACTAGCTCAACCAATACCAAGGTAAACAGGCAGCCTTCTGGTCGGGGTGGTATACACTGGCCTCTGTTACTGTCTTATGGGTCACCTTTCTCTATTGTCCAATCTGTGGACTACGCTGGAAATTTTAATATCCACACTTACCCTTATAGGAGAATATTGAATATGGAATAAAACTAAACGGCATCTGGAAAAAAAAAAAAAACCATTTATAATGAGTGGTAGTAAGCTATCTTCCCTGCTGGTTCAGACAGCAAGAGTCTGCCTGCAATGAAGAAAATATAGGTTTGATCCCTGGGTTGGGAAGATGCTCTGGAGGAGGGCATGGCAACCCACTCCAGTGTTTTTGCCTCAAGAATCCCCATGAACAGAGGAGCTGGTATGCTACAGTCCATGGGGTTGCAAAGAGTAAGACACGACTGAGCGACTAAGTACAACATGGTAAGCTATCTTGGAGGGTAAACAATAGGAATAGACAATTGACACTTGCAGCAGACTGAGGTATATAGTGTTGACTGTTCACATGAAGCATGTAACTCTGCAAGTACATTCAGTACATCCCAAGTTTTAGGTAAAGGAGGTTATCAATGGTTGTGAGATGCTTAGAGAGTTTTAAGTTGGTTTATAAAACTCTTTGTAGGTTAATTACTTTACAATATTGTATTGGTTTTGCCATACATCAACATGAATCTGCCATGAGTATACACATGTTCCCCATCCTGAACTGCCCTCCCACCTCCCTCTCTGTATCATCCCTCTGGGTAACCTACAATTAAAATAAATAAATTTACATTTAAAAAAATAAAAAATAAAACTCTTTGTAATAAATACAGAGCATATTTCACTCACATCATACAAAAATCTTCTCTATGGTCATTTATCATAAACATAAAAGGAAATTTTATACACAATTTATACACAACATTGACAAAGTAAGCTGACCACTTCTTTTGTCAAAAGAGTTTTCCCTTTTCTTTTCAAGGTGTGCTGACAGAAAATTCTTACAAAGAAACCACTTCAAAAAATACAAGTTTTTGTTTCATTTTAATTTTTGATGCTGTAGTGGAAATTTCTTTTTTAATTTTTAAATATATTTATTTTAATTGGAGGTTAATTACTTTACAATATTGTATTGGTTTTGCCATACATCAACATGAATCCGCCACAGGTATACACGTGTTCCCCATCCTGAACGCCCCTTCCTCCTCCCTCCCTGTACCATCCCTCTGGGTCATCTCAATGCACCAGCCCCAAGCATCTAGTATCCTGCATCAAACCTGGACTGGCAGTTCATTTCATATATGATATTTCTTGCTGTCAGAAAAGTGATCAGAATTTTATTACTATTATTTTTATTAGTGTGTATATTCTGTGGAGATAGTCAGCTACTTTTGTTTCTGACAGTGAATTTTTAATTAACTGCCAATTTCAAATGTTCCAGGGAAAATAATGACCAAAACACAGCAATAGGTCTCACAGACAGAAATTATGACTGCTCCCATTTGGTCTGGCTCAGTTCTTTTTCTCATGAATATAGACCTATAGTTCTTGGATTGCAAAAGATTCCTCAAGTCCTCTTGCTGTTCTGCCTCCAATTTCTAGTCATATGTTAGGAAACTCAGACACTCTACAGAGCTCATGTCCATCAGGAATGTATAACACTAGTTGCTAATGTAACTTTTCCTTCTTCCTGCAGTGTACATTGTGTTGGATAATGAAAGAGTCACTCATCATGTTCCTGTGTTTGAAGATCTGAGATGTGTTCAGGCTGGTCCTGATGGTCCTCGGGTCGACTACACTCCACCAAGATCTAAATATTTTCTTGCCTAGGGAGCTGAGTCATTCACTTCTGGTCAGCACTACTGGGGGGGTGGGTGGATGTGGCAGGCTGTTGCAAATGGGCCATTTGGATTTTGTAATCATTCTTGGGCAAGAGACAGTGACAAGGTCCTTGACTCAGAGGGAATTTTTCTACTTCTTTGTATCAGAGAGAACAATCAGTGCAGTTTCCTTACTGCCTCCCCACTATCACCTCAATATGTCAGAAAGACTCTAGGCCATGTGGGGGTGTTCCTGGATTATGATGGTGGTGTCCTGAGCTTTGTGGATGTGGCCAATAGTTCTCTTATTTGTTGTTTCCTCTCCTGCTCCTTCTCTTTTCCTCTCAAACCTTTTCTATGCTCTGGATACCCATGATCAAGGGCACTTTAGAAATTTGAAAACAGGTATCAGAAATGTCAATAAGTGGCATCACTAATTTGTGTCTGTATGATTTTCTATAATTTCACCTACCTTTATGAAATATATTGATTTATTTTTAAAGGGTTGATATGTTAACTGTATAAATTTGTATACATATTTAAATAAAAAATTATATATCTTGGATACTATATGTTCATTATTCTACATCTTGTCTGCTCCTTTGATTTCTAAGGTAAATGGATGTCAAAAAACACCTTGCTCTGTTTACTCAGCTTAGTGGGATAATGCAGAATTGGAGTTCTCATTTCCCTGCTGTACTTATTTCATCAAGTCTCAGTTTTAAAATCTCTTTTTCATGATGTTATTTGTAAAGCTTCTGAACTAGATGACAGCATCTTGTTGGGCTGACTCAGAGCATCTTACTTATTTCTTTGTAAAATTCACAACCTAATATTGGTCATCCCACCTAGTTTCCCCTCTATAAGAAGGTTTGTGTCTACAACATATACAAATAAATCCCAAATATGTAACATAAACCTACCTGCTTGAAATAAATCTGCTTTAATAAGTTAATAGGTGTTCAAACTAATAACAAAAAGATGTTTCACAAATGTTAAAAGGCTTTTTATATGTTCAGTTAGGTCTCTCAGTCATATCTGACTCTTTGTGACCCCATGAACCTCAGCCTGACAGGCCTCCCTGTCCATCACCAACTCCCAGAGTTTCCTCAGTCTCATCTCTATTAAGTCGGCAATGCCATCCCACCATCTAACCCTCTGTCATCCCACCATCTAATCCTCTGTCTTCCCCTTCTCCTCCTGCTCTCACTCTTTCCCAGCACCAGGATCTTTTCAAATAAGTCAGCTCTTCACATGAGGTGGCCAAAGTATTGGTGTTTCAACTTCAGCATCAGTCCTTCCAATGAACACCCAGGACTGATCTCCTTTAGGATGGAGTGGTTGGATCTCCTTGCAGTCCAAGGGACTCTCAAGAATCTTCGCCAATAGCACAGTTCAAAAGCATCAATTGTTCAGCGTTCAGCTTTCTTTATAGTCCATTTCTCACATCCATACATGACTACTGGAAAAACAATAGCCTTGGCTAGACCATCCTTTGTCGACAAAATAATGTCTCTGCTTTTTAGTATGCTGTCTAGGCTGGTCATAACTTTTCTTCCAAGGAGCAAGTGTCTTTTAATTTCATGGCTGCAGTCACCATCTGTAGTGATTTTGGAGCCTAGAAAAATAAAGTTAGCCTCTGTTTCCACTGTTTCCCCAGCTATTTGCCCTGAAGTGATGGGACCAGATGCCATGATCTTATTTTTCTGAATGTTGAGCTTTAAGCTAAGTTTTCACTCTCCTCTTTCACTTTTATCAAGAGGCTTTTAGTTCTTCTTCACTTTCTCCCATAAGGGTGGTGTCATCTCCATATCTGAGGTTATTGATATTTCTCCTAGCAATCTTGATTCCAGCCTGTGCTTCCTCCAGCCCAGCATTTCTCATGGTGTACACTGCATATAAGTTAAATAAGCAGGGTG
>SJYX01000218.1:48532-59211 GCA_006410675.1 Oreotragus oreotragus
TTTTTTTTTTTTTTTCTTTTGTATAGTTCTGTGTATTCTTGCCACCTCTTCTTAATATCTGCTTCTTTTAGGTCCATACCATTTCTGTCCTTTATTGAGCCCATCTTTGCATAAAATGTTCACTTGGTATTTCTAATTTTCATGAAGAGATCTCTAGTCTTTCCCATTCTACTGTTTTCCTCTACTTCTTTGCATTGATCACTGAGAAAGGCTTTGTTTTCTCTCCTTCCTAATCTTTGGAACTCTGCATTCAAATGGGTATATCTTTCCTTTTCTTCTTTACTTTTTACTTCTCTTCTTTTCACAGCTATTTGTAAGGCCTCCTCAGAGGCTATTTTGTTTTCTTTTTGCATTTCTTTTTCCTGGAGATGGTCTTGATCCCTGTCTCCTGTACAATATCATGAACCTCTGTCCATAGTTCATTAGGCACTCTATCAGATCTAGTCCCTTAAATCTATTTCTCACTTCCACTGTATAATCATAAGGGATTTGATTTAGGTCATACCTGAATGGTTTAGTGATTTCCCCCTCTTTCTTCAGTTTCAGTTTGAATTTGGCAATAAAGATTTCATGGTCTGAGCCACAGTCAGCTCCCGGTCTTGTTTTTGCTGACTGTATAGAGCTTTTCCATCTTTGACTGCAAAGAATATAATGAATCTGATTTTGTTGGTGGCCATCTGGAGATGTCCATGTGTAGAGCCTTCTCTTGTGTTGTAGGAAGAGGGTATTTGCTATGACCAGTGTGTTCTCTTGGTAAAACTCTATTAGCTTTTGCCCTGCTTCATTTTATACTCCAAGGCCAAATTTTCCTTTTACTCCAGGTGTTTCCTAACTTCCTACTTTTGCATTCCAGTCTCCTATAATGAAAAGGATATCTTTTGGGGGGTGTTAGTTCCAGAAGGTCTTGTAGGTCTTCATAGAACCATTCAACTTCAGCTTATTCAAGAATACTGAAGCAGTTTGCCATTCTCTTATCCAGTGGACCGCATTCTGTCAGACCTCTCCACCATGACCCAGCCTTCTTGGGTGGCCCCACACAGCATAGCCTAGTTTCATTGAGTTAGACGAGGCTGTGGTCCATGTAATCAGATTGACTAGTTTTCTGTGATTGTGCCACAATCATCACATGAAGCTATTCTTTATAAATGTGAATTCTCTTCCTTGTTTTCTGTCACTATAAACAATATAGTTCACTAACTAACAATCCTTCTCAGAAATATCAGGATAATCATTTCCAAAATTTCCTTCTTCTTTATGAATTTTCTTATAAAAACACAAATCTTTGGCATACAATTAAAAATAGGTGCAATATATATTGGAATATATATATGTATATGAGGAATTTGTATATGAACGAAACTCGGAAACCATGCTGGAACTTTTCCATCTTCCAACAATTCCACTGTGTCAATGTTCCATTCCCAACATCAGCCTGAGCAGGGTGTCCAGGATGTGACAGCACCTTAGTGGAAAAATTTAAGAGATTTTTTTCTCTTAAGTCCCAATTTTATTTCACTTAGTATCTTCCCATTTTGACTTCACTGGTGGCTCAACTGGTAAAGAATCCACCTGCAATGTGGGAGACCTGGAGACCTGGGTTTGCTCCCTGGATTGGGAAGATCCCCTGGAGAAAGGAACAGCTGCCCACTCCAGTATTCTTGCCTGGAGAATCCCATGGACTGTGTCATATCATTCATTTTGTTGCAAAGAGTCAGACACGACTGAGAGACTTTCAGTTTCATCTTTCCATTTTAGCACAAACTCTGTAGAGTTAGAGCCTTGCAAGTTAATGGGATACATTGGGGTTCAGTGAATATTGCCTTGGAATAGTTTAGGAAATTTTAGAACATTTCTTTAAAAAAGAGTTTACAGTTTGGTGTGAAGTGTTCAGTTCAGTTCAGTCGCTCAGTCGTGTCCAACTCTTTGCGACCCCATGGACTGCAGCACAACAGCCCTCCCTGTCCATCACCAACTTCTGGAGTCTACACAAACTCATGTCTGTTGATTCAGTGATGCCATCCAATCGTCTCATCCTCTGTCATCCTCTTCTCCTCCCGCCTTCAATCTTTCCCAGCATCAAGGTCTATTCAAATGAGTCAGTTCTTCGCATCAGGTGGCCAAAGTATTGGAGTTTCAGCTTTTAGCATCAGTCCTTCCAATGAATATTTTCAGAACTGTTTTCCTTTAGGATGGACTGGTTGGACCTTTTTGCTGTCCAAGGGACTCTCAAGAGTCTCCTGCAACACCACAGTTCAAAAGCGTCAATTCTACAGCACTCGCTTTCTTTATAGTCCAGCTCGCACCATGTGAAGTGTAGTTAGAAACAAAACCTAAATGACTTAGAGTCAGGGGGCTGTCAAATCCTGGTAACAGAGTGGAACCCAACTAGAAGAAAGCCTACTTTCCTGATAGTTAAGCCAATGAAAACCCAAAGAACCTTTCCTTACCATACCCTTTCCACTTCTTTTTCCTCTCTAAAGGAGAGCTTTCTTAAATAGTAAAAAAAAAAAAAATATATATATATATATATATATTTTTTTTTCTGTAGCTCATGAGGATGACCTCATGCATGGAGTTTCCAGGCAACCAGTCAGATTCCTGATTAATCCCTTATCATTTGTGCCCAGTATAAAAAAAAGGCCTGGCAGGGACATTGAAGGACTCATCTGAGTAGAAGGAATTCTTGGCGGCATTCAAGAAACCAACACCTCTCCTTCAACATCTAGGAATACACCAACCCTGCCTGCTCACAAGTATTGCTATGGAATGAAAAACACACTGAATGGGGGCAGGGGCGGGGGAGTCAAAAGACTGTAGGAAATGTTCTTTCTCACAGGTAAGAAATGTGTCTGGATTCAGTGTTCTGTCTTTCTTATCTCCGAGTCCTTGCCCAAAACTGGAGCTCAGTCCCAGAAAAACACTAAGTCTTGCTCTCGCTGATGTTGTAGAAGTGATGGTCAGAGCTCATCCAGGAGCTACTAATTAGAGCGCTGAGAATTCAGAAATGCATCTTGACAGTCATGTCTATACTGGTAACTTCTCACATTGTCAGACAGCCTGTGATTGTAGTTGGTTACTTTATGTTAGGAACTTTACACAATTGAAACAGAATAAGAGTTCAATAAAAGTTAATTTTAAATGTCAAATTGTCTTTGACACAAGAGCTTCTTCCTAGAATCTACCTGGATAAGAAAAGTAGGCTTAGACTCATAGACAGTTCTGGCTGGAAAATATCAGACCCAAGCCCTACAAGCAAAACTGCAGTAGGAGCTACATCTAACCCCAGAGAACAAACT
Source organism: Oreotragus oreotragus (assembly GCA_006410675.1). Classification (NCBI taxonomy): domain Eukaryota; kingdom Metazoa; phylum Chordata; class Mammalia; order Artiodactyla; family Bovidae; genus Oreotragus; species Oreotragus oreotragus. The sequence goes on from SJYX01000218.1 coordinate 51,829, forward strand.
TGCTAACATTTAGAGATTATATAGGACTGTTCGTTTGTCTTTTGTTTCATTTGATTACACACTATTGCTTTTCCTCTGGCTGTAACTGCACGCACAATAGCAGATGGTGGTGATTCCCCAAGACTCTGTTTCTTTCAGTAATTCCTGGCTTATCATCTCAAATCCCAGCATTCTATTATGCATTCTGTATGCACATTTGAAATAATGATGCTAACTTTTGAAGTTAAGGATTATGGCATAATTGTACGTTACAGAATAGACTAAAAGAAATCACAGACAATCTGTGAAAGAAATATGATGGTGTCTATGAAGTTTGACTACTGTTAAGCTTTTCTTCCCTGGTGGCTCAGAGGTTAAAGCGTCTGCCTCCAATGCAGGAGACCCAGGTTCGATCCCTGGGTCAGGAAGATCCCCTGGAGCAGGAAATGGCAATCCACTCCAATATGCTTGCCTGGAGAATCCCATGGACGGAGAAGCCTAGTAGGTTACAGTCCACGGGGTCGCAAAGAGTCGGACACGACTGAGCGACTTCACCTCACCTCACCTCAAGTTTTTCTCTATTCTGACTGTTTACATTCTATTCCTCCAAACATATTCCTATTTGTTCAAAGATGGGCCATCACAGTCTACTCAAGGAAAAATATTTTTTAATTTTTCTGAAATATGATTGATTTACAGTATTGTGTTTAGTTTCAGTTGTACAGCAAAGTGAATTATTTTATATATATATATATATATATATATATATATATATATCTCCACTCTTTTCTTCATACTGTTCCTGGGGTACTTGAGGCAAGAATACTAAAGTGGTTTGCCATTCCCTTCTCCAATGGATCACGTTTTTTCAGAACTCTCCACCATGACTCATCCATATTTGGTGGCCCTGCAAGGTATGACTCATAGCTTCCTTGAGTTACACAAAGCTGTGATCCATGTTATCAATGCAAGAAGGTAAAGTGTTTCTAAAGAGGCTTTAAAAACAGCTGAGAAAAGAAGAGAAGGGAAAGGCAAAGGAGAAAGGGAAAGCCAAAGGAGAAAGGGAAAGACATTCCCAACTGAATGCAGAGTTCCAGAGAACGGCAAGGGGAGACAAGAAAACCTTCTTAAGTGAACAATGCAAAGAGACAGAGGAAAACAATAGAATGGGAAAGACTAGATATCTCTTCAGGAAAACTGAGGATACCAAGGGAATATTTCATGCAAAGATGGACCCAATAAAGAACAGAAATGGCTAGGTTTTATTGTTATGCTTATAACCCATTTGACTTGATTTTTTTTGTGTGGATGATTTGTGCTATTTATCGGAACTTTCTGTTGTTGTTTTTCTTTTTCTTTTTTTTTTCTTTTGCAGTTAGTGTTAGTATAATTTCTGGAAACGATTAAGCTTTCTCCACTAGATTCCTTTCAACTTTATTTTAAAAATTCCATTTTCACATATGCAGAGGTGTATTTCTGAGTTCTTTCTTTTTGTGCCATTGATTTAGTTATTTCTTTGCACATCAACATCACTCAGTTGTGATTACTGTGGCTTTAAGTAAGTTTTGACATTAGGTAGTGTTACTCCCCCAATTATGTTCTTTGCAGTAACACAATAATATACTGTCACTGGGAGTCACATTCTATAAATGCTCATTAGGGCAAGTTGGTTTATAGTGTTATCTTGCCCTTCATGATCTTCTATTTAATCTGTGGATCAATTTGATCTATTGGTCTATCAATCTATGGATTTCAGTGTTCAATGAGATATTAAAATATATATTGAAATCTCAGGCTACTATTTCCGTTTCTCTTTGCAGTTCTATCAATTTTAGCCCTATGTAATGTGAATCTCTCTTATTAGGTGCATGAACACTTAGGATTCTTAAGTCCTCTTGATTATTTGATCCCTTTATCACTTCAAAATGACTTGATAATAATGTTTTTATTCTGAAATTTATTGTTTCTAATATTAATATAAACACTCCTGTCCTTCTTAGAATAGTGTTAACATGTATGACTATTTAGTTGTTTTAAGTTAGCCAATTTGTGAATCTATATTTTGAGTTTTTAGACAACATATAGTTGTACCTTGCTTGTTTTATCTATCAGAAAACATTTGACTTTAACTGAAATGTTCCCACCACTTATTAAATATGACTATTGATATGGTTGGAGAAGGAAATGGCAACCCACTCCAGTACTCTTGCCTAGAAAATTCCATTGATGGAGGAGACTGGTGGGCTATAGTCCATGGGGTCATGAAGAGTCAGACATGACTGAGCAACTTCATGACTTCACAACTATCAGTTAGTCTATCATGGCTGCTATTTTTTACTGTTTTCCCACATGTTGTCTCCCTTTCTTCTCTCTTCTTATTTTTATAACATATTGTTTATGATTCCATTTTGTCAGCTTTGTTGGCTCATTAGTTGTAACCCCCAATTTAAACTTATTTAATTGATTTAAACTTATTTATTGATCATAGTCTATATATATGTGATATCTCAACACTTCACAAATACTAAAATAACCAGATTTTATGTTTAAATAAATATACATATATGTATTTCTCCTTCCAAACTCTGTAATATGTTTGTCATATATTTTACATTTATATAGATACTAAAAGGTTCATAATATTGTGAAGTTCTTAATAATTGTCATATTGCTATTTTATTAGCATAATTTTTTATGTTTAACATACAATCCATTAACTTAAAGAGTTTCAAATAGCTAAATAAAGCCTTATGTATTTACCCATATAAATATAATTTCTGATGCTCTCCATTTTTGTGTGTTTATTTTCCTTGTTATGTGCTTATACATCTAAAAGCCATGATTTCTTGCAGTTTTGATATCATACAAGAAGAAAAACCTAGTTTCTATTTCTCCATCTTAAGAGATAGAAGTCTCCCTTTGTGTAACTTTTGTGAGCAGTAGTAAAAACTTTTTAATGAAAAGAAAATTGATTTCTATTAATTTTCTTTTACTACAGTTTTAGTGTTTTAAAAGTTAACTGCTTCTGGATTGCTAGTGAACATATCTTATCTTGCTTATTTGGGACATGCACACTTGAGAAAATATTAAATTAAGATGCACCAGTGGGAGACTGGAAAACATTGTGATTGTTAACAATGACTTCTATCTGGGTGGTATTATTACAAACAAATGTGCAGCTATGTATTTTGAAAAACATTGGGAAAAATACGTTTATTTTTCTTTATTGTTTTATACAATCTCATTATCCCTGGAAAAAAATTAATATTGAACATTTAATTGTAAATGCGCCAGAGTTTTGAGGTCACTGAAACACTTCTTACTTCTTTTTCGTTTTTTAAATAAAGCTAATTTTTCCAGTTTGTTTATAGCAAAACCGAGCAAAGTAAGGGGATTCTGATATATCCCCTCCCTCACACATGCATAGCCTCCCCCTACAAGCAAAATCCCGAAGCAAAGTAGAACCTTTGTGGCCTTTGCAGACTGCCTTCCCTGACCTATTTATATACAATCAGGCTTCCTTTCTGTCTTCCTGTGGTTTGATAGCTCCTTTCTTTTGAGCACTGAGTAACATTTCGGGGTCTAGATGTGCCATGGTTTACTCATCTCTTCACCTAGTGAGGGACATCTTGGTTGCTCCCATGTTTTCACAATTATGAACAAAGTTGCTACAGACGTCTGTGTACAGGTTTTGAGTAAGCAGACATTTTCTACGTCCTTGTGCAAGTAACAAAGTGTGAGATTCTTGGACAAACACATGTTTAGATTTGGAAGAACTGCCAAAGTTTATTCCTAAGTGTCTGTGCCATTTTGCATAGCCAGCAGCAATAAATGAGTTTCTGTTACTCCACCTCCTTGTTGGCATGTTTTCTACTTTTTTATATTTTGCATGGCAGTCAGCACTTGTTGGTACATGCTTATTTGAAGAAATAAATTTAAACAAACAGCATGATATTCAGAGTTGAAAGCAAACAAATAAACAGGAAATCCCGGCTGTATTTCTCTCAGAGGAAAAAGGCCAATGCTAGGGCTTCCCAGGAGGCTCAATAGTAAAGACTCTGCCTGCCAACGCGAGACACAGAAGACATGCCTGTAGGACGCGGGGTAGATGCTTGACCAGGGACCATCCGCTGGAGGAGGAAACGGCAGTCCCCTCTAGAATTCTTGCGTGGAAGATTCCATGGGAGGAGCCTGGCGGGTTGCCATCGTCCTTGGCGTCCCGAGGAGGAGGAGAAACTGAGCGCACACAGGAGCTCCCGGGCTTCCCTGTCCACGGCCGGCTGCGCCTGGGCTGGGAGGTCCTGCAGCCCCGGGGATCCTCCCCTCAGGTCGCCCTGGATACAGAAGTTCCCCGCGGCCTCGCTCCGCACGCGGGCCCCTCGGCGTCCTTGCCCGCGGAGCCGGAGAGGAGGTCAAGGTCACAAAAGTCCGCGAATCTCCTCTAGGGCGTAGTGGCCCGGCGCGCCCCGTTTCCAGCACAAGGGCCCGCAGATCCTGGTTTTGTGACCGCCTCCCTCCCGCGACAGCATCCCCGGGGACGCAGGCCTCCTCGGCGCCACCAGGCAGTCGTGGACAGAAGGAGCCCGGGTCCCGTGATGAAGCCGCCTTCTCCCATCCAAGGCTCGGTCTGCTCTCCGTCCCCCTCCGCGGCCTCCTCACTCCCTGCATGGCTTCCACGGGACAGAGCCGGACACCTCCCGCAGACTGGCTGGGGACTGGCTCCCCGCGCGCCCTCACGTGTCCTCCCGGGCTCCGGAGCCGCGCACCCGGCGCTCCGCCTCGGCGCTCCTCCCGGCGGCGGGCAAGCTCAGCCGGGCGCGGAGAGAAGCCCCCCACCGCCCCGCGATGGTTCGGAGCTCAGATCCGCGGCCGCAGAGATTCTGGAGACGCGCCTCTCTCTGGGAAGGGACAGACTCCTTCCAGAAAGGATGCAAGAACCAGGGACAGACTCTAAGCTCACAAGAGCTCTGTCCTCAGCAGTGACACGGAACCAGAGGCGGGGCTGAGGCCGGGCTTTCCAGACCTGCAGGGTCAGAGGGTCCCCAAGGCCTTCCCTGCTCTTGCTCCCGCCCCTGGGGCCGTGGAAATCTGCGCTGCAGGGCTTCAGTCTATGGCCCTGAGGCCTTTGTATACTATCTTTAATCCAATATTTTTCTGTAGCACAGCTTACATTTTTTTTCTAGAGAAGGTTTATATTTTTTGTTCCTATTGTTTTTGTTCAAAGCTGAATCCTTTGATATTTTAAAAGATAATACAAGAAATAAAGTGAAAACTTTGTTTCTAAATTAAACAGATAAAAATAAATACAAATTATAAGTCTAATCAATGTACAAAAAGCCTACAGTATCACAAATTCATGAAAGAGGAAACTGGAATTGTTTATAGTAAGACAGAAATGAATTTACTCATTTTTATATATTCTAAAAATAATAATACTACATAATGAAAAAATAAAACTCATGTGGAAATGCCCTCAAATTTTATATAACTAAAATCCATTTAACCCAATTACTGACTATATCATTTTTAAGTCATCTTGGACAAAATCTCTACTTGTCTTTACCTTCCCATGCACTTTCTCATCAAGTCATGTATAGCAAAGGGCTCTGGAGTTACTGGTCTATTAGAGAGACATAAACAGGCCACAACTTCATCCAAACAACTGTTTTCCCATCAATAGAACTCCTGAAACAGTCAGCTGATTCAAATTCCCTGTCTTAGACTGTATATTGTACATGATACCCAGATTAAATGTTTTCAAACTGTGTGCAAACATGAAAGAGGACCGTAACTAGTATTTTCAGTCTCCAGAGTAAGTGTTGCCAGATGCCTCCTGCTATTGATCCAGAAAGGAAAATTACAAGCAAGGATTTATTTTCTGCCCCTGCACTAAAGTAGTTTGTCGTTTTCTGGGCACTGGCAATGAGAGTTTCAAGGAGACAGGACAGAGAAATTGGGAACGTTGGGTCACAGCCGGGGAAGGGAAGGACTGGGACACACACCTGGAGTCTGTACACTTTCCTGGCGCATTAACTTCTGTGACTGACTGTTCCGCCTCTCCTGCCTCATTCTGATTACTACTTTCACTTCATCTTGGCTCCTGTATCAGTCGTCCTTTGTATATTGTGACCCTACATATGCTTTGCATGGCTCTCTCAGTGATAATGCTTTCTATTACTGATTACACTTACTGTTCAATCTTCAAGAATGAAATGCTATAAAGTCAAGAACTGTAACTTTTAGGCTTGTATCCTATGCAACAAGATATACTTTAAAAATCTGTTCGGGGGCGGTCCTAAGATGGCAGAGGAATAGGACAGGGAGACCACTTTCTCCCTCACAAATTCATCAAAAGAATATCTCAACACTGAGCAAACTCCACAAAACAACTTCTGAATGCTGGCAGAGGACATCAGGCACCCAGAAAAGCAGATCATTGTCTTCAAAAACAGGTAGGAAAAAATATAAAAGACGAAAAAAGAGACAAAGGAGGTAGGGAAGGAGCTCTGCTCTGGGAAGAGAATCCTGTCTCGGGAAGGGAAGCTTAAGAAGAGAGGTTTTCAAACACCAGGAAACACTCTCCCTGCCGAGTCTGTGTCGAGCCTTGGAAACTCAGAGGACAATATAACAGGAAGTAAAAATAAATAAATAATTAAAACCAACAGATTACAAGCCCAACAGTAACTCCCCCAGCGGAAAAGTAGCTCAGACGCCTGCATCTGCCACTAGCAAGTGGGGGCAGGGCAGGGAGGCGCGGAATGCAGTGCTTTTAAGAATCAGGCAGGAACTCACCGTGCATACCCAGAACGAACTAACGGGCTAGCAAACCAGACTGTGGGATAGCTACCACGGGAAAAGCTCAAACATAAGACACTGCCAGGACTGGGCACAGAATAAAGGGCAGAATAGAAAGAGCCGGCTGCAGACCATCCCCTGCCGGTGACAGATAGCCAGAGCCATAAGGGCTGGAAGGGGGCAATCGCAGCCCCAGAGAGACTTTTACCTACCAAACTGCAAACAGGCTTCTTTGCGAAGACTTCTGGGGGTTCTAGACAGTCACCATCCACCTCACAAGGGGTGCCAGTGGTACACCCAGTAAACTGAGCAGCAGACTGGAAAGCCGACAAGTTGCAGCAACCCCGCTTGCCAATCACCTGAGCTACTCGGACCTGGAAATAAGGAGTTCATGATCTGAGCCACAGTCAGCTCCTGGTCTTGTTTTTGTTGACTGTATAGAGCTTCTCCATCTTTGGCTGCAAAGAATATAATCAATCTGATTTCGGTGTTGACCATCTGGTGATGTCCATGTGTAGAGTCTTCTCTTGTGTTGTTGGAAGAGGGTGTTTGCTATGACCAGTGCATTTTCTTGGCAAAACTCTATTAGTCTTTGCCCTGCTTCATTCC
>SJYX01000218.1:59393-72172 GCA_006410675.1 Oreotragus oreotragus
GCATTTTCTTGGCAAAACTCTATTAGTCTTTGCCCTGCTTCATTCCATGTTCCAAGACCAAATGTGCCTGTTACTCCAGGTGTTTCTTGACTTCCTACTTTTGCATTCCAGTCCCCTATGATGAAAAGGACATCTTTTTGGGGTGTTAGTTCTAAAAAGTCTTGTAGGTCTTCATAGAACCATTCAACTTCAGCTTCTTCAGCATTACTGGTTGGGGCATAGACTTGGATAACTGTGATATTGAATGGTTTGCCTTGGAAACGAACAGAGATCATTCTGTCGTTTTTGAGATTGCATCCAAGTACTGCATTTCAGACTCTTTTATTGACCATGATGGCTACCCCATTTCTTCTAAGGAATTCCTGCCTGCAATAGTAGATATAATAGTCATGTGAGTTAAATTCACCCATTCCAGTCCATTTCAGTTCGCTGATTCCTAGAATGTTGACGTTCACTCTTGCCATCTCCTGTTTGACCACTTCCTATTTGCCTTGATTCGTGGGTCTGACATTCCAGGTTCTTATGCAATATTGTTCTTTACAGCATCAGACCTTGCTTCTATCAACAGTCACATCCACAACTGGGTATTGTTTTTGCTTTGGCTCCATCCGTTCATTCTTTCTGGAGTTATTTCTCCACTGATCTCCAGTAGCATACAGTGCTCAGAGTGCGGGCAGCTGCGATGGCGCACAGAGCGTGGCCGAGAGGAGCTATGCCATGTCCAAGGTCAGGGGCAGTGGCCAAGAGTGTCAGGCAGCGACAGTGTGGGAGCAGCCAGGGGGAGCTGCCTCATGCCTGAGGCCAGGGACGGCGGCCAGGAGGAGCCACCCCACATCCAAGGAGCAGTGGCTGCGTGGTCACCAGAAGGCCTAGAGGAGCTATTCCACATTCAAGGTAGGGAGGAGATACCCCTCATCCAAGGTAAGGAGCAGCGGCTGTGCTTTGCTGGAGCAGCTGTGAAGAGATACCCCACGTCCAAGGTAAGAGAAATCCAAATAGCGTTGCAAGAGGGCATCAGAAGGCAGACACACTGAAACCATAATCACAGAAAACTAGTCAATCTAAGCACACCAGGACCACAGCCTTGTCTAACTCAGTGAAACTAAGCTATGCCCTGTGGGGCTACCCAAGACGGGCGGACGTGGTGGAGAGGTCTGACACAGTGTGGTCCACTGGAGAAGGGAATGGCAAACCATTTCAGTATTCTTGCCTGTCTCTATAAACCTGCATATTCTGGACATTTAATATAAATGAAATTATACAATATGTGATCTTTTATGACTGACTTTTTTCACTCATATTAATGTCTTCAAGGTTCATCCTTGTTGTACTAAATCAGTACTTTATTTCTTTTTATTGCCCTCAAATACTGCATTGTATGGATAAAGCACAAATTTGCTTATCCATTCATCAGGTGATAGCCACTTGGATTGTTTTCACTTTTACCTATTATGAATAATGCTGCTACAAACATTTGTAAACAAGCTTTTATATGGACACACATTTTTAGTTTTCTTGGGTATATACCTAGGAACAGATTTGCTGGGTCATATGGTAATCTATGGGCTTCCCAGGTGGCACTAATGATAGAGAACCCACCTGCCAATGTGGAGACATAAGAGACTCGGGTTCAGTCCCTGGGTCAGGAAGATCCCCTGGAGGGGGGCGTGGCAACCCACTCCAGCATTCTTGCCTGGAAAATCCCATGGACAGAGGAGCCTGGCAAACTACAATCCACAGGATGGCAAAAAGTCAGACACAACTGAAGCGACTGAGCATGCACACATTCATGGTAATCTATGTGTAACATTTTGGGAATCTGTCAGGCTGTTTTCCAAAGTGGCTGTGCTGTGTTACAATCTCCCCAGCAGTGTAGAGAGGTCCAGTTTGTCCACATCCTCCCCAACACATTATTTCTCTTTTCTATAGTGGGATTTGCATTGTGAAAGATGGCTACTTCTGTCAACTTCAAGATTAAAATTACAGTTCAGTTCCCTTAGTAAGAAACTAGATAAGGAAAGAGAAACCTAGGGGAAAAAAAACTGTAAAGGGCTTGGAGCGCTGACAATTATCTTGAAACAGGTCATGCAATGGTCTGATCAGTGCCATCTTGATTATTTTAAGTACAGTTAATCTTCAGTACCAGGGTCAGTTTGTTCCCATTGCTCTGAGGTCATTTCTCAGAATTGTGGCAACTTGTGTTGTGGCTACAGTCTGGTCATCATGCAGTTAACTTCTTCCACCTGGTAAGGGTTTCAGTATCTATGAGACAGCCCACAAACTTGAGGACTTTTTGATCTTGTGGACAATCTTTGACCCTTGTGTACGGTAGTTAAAAGCTTTACATCAAAACTATGCTTATATGGATAAAAATACTCATTAAGAAAGTATTTTTAGACCTACTTCTTAATGAGCTACTTTAATTCTTTGATAAAATTTTTATTCCCAGGCATTAAGATATTTCCATTTTTTTCCATTGTAATTTTTAATTTATGGAAATTCTTTTCATTGGGATCAATTATTTTCCACATAAGGTTTAAATGAAAATGTTATCCAATGTGGTTTTTTCTTCTTATTGCTCATATCAAATTTTTACTGATTATAGTTTCTGCAATTGCAAATTTTCTTTTATAGCTATTATTTGTAACAAATCCAATTGTCTCCGGTCAAATTATTCATACCTAAACTCAGTCAAAAAATTGGATTATTCTGTCAATTTTAGGCAATAATAAAATTTAACATATGCCAGGGTAGTTGTTGGCAGTTTTATTTAGTGTTGATTACTTTTGCCAAGTCTAATTTCTCCCTGTTTAACATCTGCATGTTTCAAAATGAGCATGAAGGCATGATTTTTTAGCCAGATTTTCATCTATAACAAATTTTATCATGTGTAGTTTCAACCACTATCATTTTCTTTTGTACTGCTTATTCCTACCGATAATATTTAGTAGGAAATGGATAAAAGACTGATAATTGTTGCTTGGTTTTTTGTTTGTTTGTTTGTTTGTTTTTTGGCTGTGACATGTGAGCTCTTAGTTCCTTGACCAGGGATGGAACCTGTGCCCTTTGCATTGAAAGTGCAGAGTCTTAACCACTGGACCACCAGGAACCCCAGGACTGATAGTTTGAATTTTCTTTCTCTTTAGCTAATTCATTAGAAAACTATGAGATTAAACTTAAAAGCTTCTGCACAACAAAGGAAACTATAAGCAAGGTGAAAAGACAGCCTTCAGGATGGGAGAAAATAATAACAAATGAAGCAACTGGCAAACAGCTAATCTCAAAAATATACAAGCAACTCCTGCAGCTCAATTCCAGAAAAATAAACGACCTAATCAAAAAATGGGCTAAAGAACTAAATAGACATTTCTCCAAAGAAGACATACAGATGGCTAACAAACACATGAAAAGATGCTCAACATCACTCATTATCAGAGAAATGCAAATCAAAACCACAGTGAGGTACCATTTCAGGCAAGTCAGAAAGGCTGTGATCCAAAAGTCTACAAGCAATAAATGCTGGAGAAGGTGTGGAGAAAAGGGAACCCTCTTACACTGTTGGTGGGAATGTAAACAGCCACTGTGGAGAACAGTGTGGAGATTCCTTAAAAAACTAGAAATAGAACTGCCTTATGACCCAGAAATCCCACTGCTGGGGATACACACTGACCAAGGAAAACAGAATCGAAAGAGATGTTCATCACAGCACTGTTTATAATAGCCAGGACACGGAAGCAACCTAGATGTCCACCGTCAGATGAATGGATAAGAAAGCTGTGGTACATACACACAATGGAGTATTACTCAGCCATTAAAAAGAATACATTTGAATCAGTCTGAGGTGGATGAAACTGGAGCCGATTATACAGAGTGAAGTAAGCCAGAAAGAAAAACACCAATACAGTATACTAACGCATATATATGGAATTTAGAAAGATGTACTCTCATGTCTATCCACAGTAGTCTTCTGGGCTAAGCCATACCCAAAAGTGGGCCGTCCACATAAGCATATGTCAGAATACTTTTATAACTTACCAAGAAAGAGAAATAAGACATAAAGGAGGAAAAGGAAACTGCTGGTAGCCAAGAATCGGTGGACAGGCATGCTCACTGGAAGGGCTTGGTAAAGATGGAAGAGGAACCCAGGCAGTGGACCTCAATTTGGAGGTCTAGAGAAGGGGGTGAAAGTGAAGCTGCACCATTTAGAATTGAGTGCTCAGCCCTTGGGCACTGTTAAGGCCTCCTCCTCGTCTGGCTCCCACTCTGCTCTGCCCAGCTAGGAGTGCACTCTAAGGCTGGCAAGACGGTGCCCTGCTCAGTGATACAGCAGCAGGTTACCTGCTATAGCGGGTGTGAGTCTCGGTTTACAATTCAAGACGGCAAAGAGATAGAATTCCATTTTCAGCTTGTTTTGTATTATAGGAAGATGCCCATTCATTGCAGGAAGAAAAATAAGTTCAGTCAGTTCAAGGCTTCCCTTCTCTTGCCCCAAGGTGGGCCTGAGGCAGGGTAGTGGACCAGTGGTGAGAACTCTTCCCAGAGACCCAGACCGGCTGCCAGGCTGTGACTGAGACACCATTTTTGTTCAGCTTTTTCCTCTGAATCTGTCTTGGTGTTTTCCATACCAGCAAGTGGTGCTGAAGCTTTTAGTGCCAAGGTGTTTTGAATGGAAGGCCACTATGTCATCTGCAGAGGTGGATGGATTCTCACCCAAAGCCGGTTTGGTTCTGATATTGGTACTGATGCTGCCACATACACACAGACACATACACACACACACACACACACACCAAAAGGGTACAAAAAGGCTTATTACTTACATGATTGCGGTGTCTGGGGAGAACAGGACAGGCTTCCCAAGTGAGACTGAAATAAAAAAGAAATGAGAATGGCCTGGGTTGTATTGTGAGGCTGGGCAAGGAATCCCCATGTAGCAAGGGCTTATGGTTTGACTGGCACCAAACAGGTGAATACCCAGGCTTTCTTATCAGCTTGTCCTACTGTGAGGCTGAAGGGGAAGAGGAAGAGGTAAGGCTCAAAGCTGTCGACAGTCAACATATCAAAATATGAAGTCAGATATTCTTCATTAGAACAGCAAAAATTGTCCTTGATTTCATTTGTCCACTCAGAAATCCCCTGGAGCAACCAGCATCTTGTCTGGTCCTTGGTATTTAAGAATAATTATTATTACTGTTGGGACTTTCTTGGCAGTTCAGATGGTAAAGAACCCACCTACAATGCAGGAGACCCAGGTTTGATCCCTAGGTTGGGAAGATCCACTGGAGTAGGAAATGGCAACCCATTCCAGTATTCTTTCTTGGGGAATTCCATGGACAGAGGAGCCTGGTGGGTTACAGTTGATGGGATCACCAAAAGTTGGACATGACTAAGCAACTAACACACACACACATTATTACCATTGTAGCTATTGATTATTTATAAAGTCCCAGGAACTCTTGCGTTTTACACGTATATTTCATTTAATCCTGATTGTAATTTTATGAGACAAGTATCGTTATTATCCCACTTTATAGATGAGTACCTGCTGCTGGACTCTGGCTCTCTGTCTTCAGATTCTGTTCTCTAATCTCTCTTTCTTATCTTCCATGTCTTTCTCAACCGTTACAGGATAAAACTGAGCTGCTTTGGTATACAGGAAGTTCCCAAAGGTTGTCTCTACCACTAGGGCTTGCTGCTTCCATGTGACTCTAATCCTGGAAGCAGGGCTCTAATCCCACTCTCCGGAAATGGGTCAGCCAGGATCCAGGCAGAAATCAAATGGCACTTTCAGACTGGGTAATTTAAGGAGAAATCATAAAGTAATTGTTTGCAAAAATATGAGCAGAGTTTAGGAAAAGAACCAAAGAGCAGAACAGGGATCCATCACCACCTGACACCCCAGCCTGATCAGATGGGGGAGGAAGTGGTTACAGGAACCAAGAAAGTGAGCTGTGGGGAGACGGCCATCTGAGAGGAGTGTGGCCTTTAGTTGAGGAGCACCACAGAGAAGGTGAAGAATAAATATTCTGGCCTGACTTTCCTCCTGCTCTCCAGATCTCTTGCCAAAATCTTCTATGAGAAAAACCCATTGGAAGAATGGAGGGAAAGAAAATTGTTGGCACAGTCTATATGAATAGCCACCCAAGGCACCGGGATGGCTATGAAGGACAAAGGATGAAAACTGTACCTGTGGAGTAAAATGGAAAATGTCCATCAGAGGCTTACTGATATCTATGCTTTTTATCAATATATATACACATACACATGAAGATGGAGGTAAGTAAAAAGGAAACTTCTCCCTCCCTCTCAATTTCTCTCTTTCTCTTTCTGCTCACTCTTCCCATTTCTTAGAAACCCATTGAACTGCCAGTAATACAGTGTATGCCATACATGGGCTTAAACACGAAAAGGTTTATATAAGTAGTTAAAAAACACAATAGACCACCAAGTTTCCATCTTTCCACTCTACCATCCTGGACATTTTGGCTTTCATCCTCACTTTAGTCTGGTGGCTCAGAGGTTAAAGTGTCTGCCCGCAATGCAGGAGTCCTGGGTTCGATCCCTGGGTTGGGAAGATTCCCCTGGAGAAGGAAATGGCAACCCACTCCAGTATTCTTGCCTGGAGAATCCCATGGACGGAGGAACCTGATGGGCTGCAGTCCACGGGATCGCAAAGAGTCGGACACCACTGAGCGGCTTCACTTTCACTTTCTTTCACTTTAGTCGACTCTGGTTAGGATGGCTGCTCCTCCTAGCAGCACATTGGTGCATCTGTTGAGTAAGCCAAAAGAACAAAAGAAAAAGAGGAAGACAAAGACTCCCAGAAAGGCATCACTTATGTCTCACCGGCTAGACTGCGTCTCATAACAACCTTGGATCCTTGGACTATGGGACAATGTAGTTCTCTTGTAAAATGTAATAGAATGTACTACGTTGAGAATGTAGTAGAATAAATTCCAGCAATTGCCTTTATTATAGTTGGGAGAGTTAGAGTTTTCTTCAAAAGGATGGAAAGAAAATAGACACTAGGTAGGCAGCTATTGGGCTTCCCCAGTGGCTCAGAAGGAAAGAATCCACCTGCAATGCAGGAACCACAGGAAACTCAGGTTCAAGCCCTGGGTTGGGAAGATGCCCTGGAGGAGAATATGGCAACCCACCTCAGTATTCTTGCCTGGAGAATTCTATGGACAGAGGAGCCTGGAGGGCTATGATCCATAGAGTTGCAAAGAGTGAGACATAACTGAAGTGACTTAGCATGCACGCATGCAGGCAACTGTCAGTACCTGATATATTTAACATTTTTATCTGTATATTTTTTTAATTCTTCTCGGTTCCCATAACTCTTTAGGTCACCGGAAATCAAATCTAAGAAGAGATTTACAGACTCTGGGTTGGGGGGTGCTGTAAGGAGGGAGAGAGAGAAATAGATGGGTATATAAATAGAGAGAGAGAGAGAGAGAGATAAAGTTGAAAGCATAACTGCTCAGCTACAACATGTTTCTTAGACCTTTTTGCAGATAGATGTTAATGTTTACCATCTTCTCACCTACTGAATGTGAACAGAAGAGATTCGTGCCCCTTGTATCAAGGTCTAAAGACACAGGAACGTGTTCCTACTCAGCTCCTTCCCTTTCCTACAGTCTAAAAGCTAGTGCCTGTGACCAGCCTCTGCTATACTCTAGGAGATGATGGATCACAAGATGGCATAACTTTATATGTCTACATGAAGCATAGATATGGCCAAACCTGGACTGTTAAATCCAAGACTGTTATGAGAAAGAGCTAAGAGCTTCTTTATTTTATAAGCGACTTGTTTTGAAGTCTCTATGTCACAGCCTCAAATACCTTCTGACCCAAACATGGTTGTCCACGATGGTTACTACCTCATCCAAAGCCATGCCTGGGTTTTTTTGTGATATTTTCCCAGGCTTCCCAAAATCAGTGGTTAAGTTCTCATCCCCTTGTTTGCTTGTCATTACTTATTTTCCAAGGACTTCCTCCCTTTCCCAAGCACGGTTCCATCCTTCTCATCCCATCTACCAAGTTCAGATGGGAAGCAGGAGGATCATTCTTGTGGGTTAGCAGCCATTCTTTGGGCATTCTGGATGTTCTCAGGAAGGATGAAGATAAACAAGATCTAAAGTCATGTGCAAAAGGGACATAGAGCAGCTAAATAAGACCAGGACATGAGAAGTCCACAGCAGGAAATTCTCACAATCCTTCCTCTAGGTCGCTGGGGAGACTGAATCTCGTTTAACCAAATCTTGATTTGTTCAGTTTTCTAGGTCTGTATCACTTGAGGTAGTTACAGCCGCAGTGTGCGTGTGTGCTCACTTACTAAAGTCGTGTCTGACTCTTTGTGACTCCATGGACTATATCCTGCCAGGCTCCTCTGTCCATAAGATTTCCAAGGCAAAAATACTGGAGTGGATTCCATTTCCTTCTCCAGGTGCTGGTGGTGGTTTAGTCTCTAACTCTCGTCCAGTTCTTGCAACCCCGTGGACTGTAGCCCACCAGGCTCCTGTATCCATGGGATTATCCAGGCAAGAATACTAGCGTGGGTTGCCATTTCCTTCTCCAGGGGAATCTTTCTGACCCAGGAATCAAATCCAGATCTCCTACATTGCAGGCAGATTCTTTACTGACTGAGCTTTGAGGAAAGCTTTTCCTTCTCCAGGGGATCTTCCCAACTTAGGGATCAAGCCTGCATCTCCTGCATTCTCAGGCAGATTTGTTACCACTGAGCCACCAGGGTTGGGATAACACTTGTCCATCCTCCTGAGTTATCCAGAGAAAATTGTGGAAAGAAACTTTAAGAATCTCAGAGGCGGTTATGAAAAATAGGAGAGGGAGATAAAGAAGGATGTGGTCGTTCTTTACCACTAGGTTACAGGAGGGCTTAAACTAAAGATATTCAATGGAAACTGTCTGTTTTAAGAAATGTCCAAAGATCAAAGGTGAAAGCTTGGAAAAGCTATCACCTTCATGATGTCGTCTTCTGGAAGATTCCAAGGGAATCTGTCTTGATTCTGTTGTTGACATAGAAATTCAGGAAACATCTATATGATAACGTTTTTACTGAAGACAAGGATGCAAGGGTTGATCCTCTTTAGTTTTACTACAGTGTTTGTGGTTCCCAGCACTTGGTATGATCCTTTCCAATGATGTTTGAGAAGAGTCTTATGTTGTGGTTGTTTTCTGTAATCCAAGACTTGAGACTGAAGGGGTTCCAGTGCTTTATCACTGAGAGAAGCTGCTTGGACCTGTTGATGATCTTGAGTATGCTGCCTTCATCCCCTACAGTATTTTGCCATGTTGAACTGTAAAAGAAAAGTCAGGGGGTGAAAACCCAACATGCAATGGGCTTCTAGTGACAGGTTCATATGGGAATAGTCTTTGAGTTCCTAATGGCATGAGAACTAAGGGCAAAGCCTTAACCTTGGCAACTAAAGTTCTTAAGGTAGTTTTACAAGTCTCAGTGGGTACCTCAGTCACTAGACAAATAGGTGGGTATTGCCAAGTGGAAAACACAAAGTCTAAAACTTTCTTTGCTACTATCAAAGGAGTTGCTTTATGGCAATGAAAGACTTTTAGAAGACCAGAAACATAAACACATTGATAAAGACATATTAATCACCACATGAAGGGACTAACTGAATGAAATCCATTTGTAGATAGATTTCCAGAAGGCCCTAAAGGTTTTGGCTTCTGTTTATGCCTCAGCTTTACAATTTTTCAAGATGGTAGGTTTGACAGATGGGAAATACAGCAAAGATACACTTTAAGATCTTATTGAAATGCAAAATGTCCCCATCACCATTTATTTTTGATAGTTTTAAAACTTTCCTTTCCATAGTGGGTCATAGCATGTAACACTTTTTAAGAAGATTCATTTAAGCCTCTTGGGCAGAACCAAGAGACCCTTTTTGTGCCACCATAGCTTTCTGGGAGAAGAAAACAATTTGATTTTTTCAAAACAGTTCTTAAGAATCAAATGCTTAATACTGGAGTCAACTCAACATCTCATGCCAATAGTTAGAAGTTAGTTTTGGCTTGGACTCTTGGACTTGCTGGATAGCCTGGAGGTGTCAAAGCAGCTCATTGAGTGCAGTAACCTGTTAAAGCATTACCCTTTGCTCCTTGAGTCTGCATTTTTACCATAGGGCTCAACCCTAAGACAGCCAATTCCTTTGGCAAAACCAGGTATCTAATAGGACCCTTATGTAGCTGCCATGCTTAATTAGAAAACCAGATGCAGTTAAGAGGCAAAACTGCTTTCAAAACATATCAAAATCATGAATTACTCCCCAAAGCATGTTTGTTATACGTATAGATATTTGCTCCCTTATCTCTACTTAACTGATAGACTATAGTAAGTGCTACAATTTCATCAACTTCTATAGATTTTGCCTCTGGTAAAAGATAATATTCAAGTAAGTCTCAGTGAGTTGCAAACCCATACTAAGTTTGATAACTTCATTGTTCATTTCTCAAATTGACTCCTTCCATAACCAGCTCTAAATCTGGGTTGTCTAAAAGAGTTTTGAGGAGATCAGAGTAAGGCAAGGAAAATATCTGAATAAATGCATGACATGGTGAGGTTCTTCTTCTTTGGGGAAGGGAAAAAGCTGAAGGGCTTTGGGGATTACAGAATGGGTGGAAACATACGTGAGTGACAAGAGGACAATTTCGTAGAAGGTCAGTCTAGAGGTAGAAAAGCACTGAGTGTTTTCAATGAAGAGTAAGATCTGAATGACATGAGGACCATAAAATTAAGTGGAGATCTTAAGACTAAGTCTAAAACTTAAGATCTTAAGACTAAGTAGAAACCTCAGTTAACTTTGCTGCTGTCACCTAATATAAACAAAGAGGGGAGGCTTTGCTATAGGATAAAGCATCGAGGCAATTTTAAGTGATGGGTGTCTGAAACCCATTGTGTTGTTGAGTTAGAACACTCAAAGCTTGTCTTTGGATCTTTCCTATACAAACAGAAAGTTCAGTTCATTCACTCATTCGTGTCCAGCTCTTTGTGATCCCATGGACTGCAGCACACCAGGCCTCCTTGTCTATCACCAGCTCCCAGAACTTGCTCAAACTCATGTCCATCCAGTAGGTGATGCCATCCAACCATCTCATTCTCTGGCATCCCCTTCTCCTCCTGCCTTCAATCTTTCCCAACATCAGGGTCTTTTCAACTAAGTCAATTCTTTGTATCAGGTGGCCAAAGTATTGGAGTTTCAGCTTCAGCATGAGTCTTTCCAATGAATGTTCAGGACCGATTTCCTTTAGGATGGACTGGTTGGATCTCCTTGCAATCCAAGGGACTCTCAAGAGTCTTCTCCAACACCACAGTTTAAAAGCATCAATTCTTCGGGGCTCAGCCTTCTTAACAGTCCAACTCTCACATCCATACATGACTATTGGAAAATGCATAGCCTTGACTAGACGGACCTTAGTCGGCAAAGTAATGTCTCTGCTTTTCAATTTGCTATCTAGGTTGGTCATACTTTTTCCTCCAAGGAGCAAGTATCTTTTAATTTCATGCCTGCAGTCACCATCTGCAGTGGTTTTGGAGCCCAAGAAAATAAAGTCTGTCATTGTTTCCATTGTTTCCCCATCTATTTGCCATGAAGGGATGGGACTTGGATGCCATGATCTCAGTTTTCTGAATGTTGTGTTTTAAGCCAACTTTTTGACTCTCTTCTTTCACTTTCATCAAGAGGCTCTTCAGTTTCTCTTCTCTTTCTGCCATAAGGGTGGTGTCATCTGCATATCTAAGGTTATTGATATTTCTCCCAGCAATCTTGATTCCAGCTTGTGCTTCATCCAGTCCAGCATTTCACATGATGTAATCTGCATAGAATTTAAATAAGCATTGTGATAATATACAGCCTTGATGCACTCTTTTCTAATTTGGAATCAGCCCATTGTTCCATGTCCAGTTCTAACTGTTGTTTCTTGACCTGCATACAGATTTCTCAGGAGGCAGGTCAGGTGGTCTAGAATTTTCCAGTTTGTTGTGATCCATAATTTGTTTGTGATTCCTTGGTTACTCTAAGGAAGGAATGATGGGTTTATAGTAGGAAGTATAGGTCTAGTATCAAAAAAGAAACATCCTAGTTTTTTTTCACAATTGCATGGTAATTTCATCTTTACATTTTAAGGGCAATTTTAGAAAACCAGAGGATCTACTTACTCGAAGACAAGTCACTGTGTTAAACAAAGGTGGTCTTTGCCACTTTAGATTCTGTCTTTCAAGTTAAGGCAGAGCAAAAACAAAGCTAGTGGAGGTGATGGAATTCCAGTTGAGCTGTTTCAAATCCTGAAAGATGATGCTGTGAAAGTGCTGCACTCAATATGCCAGCAAATTTGGAAAACTCAGCAGTGGCCACAGGACTGGAAAAGGTCAGTTTTCATTCCAATTCCAAAGAAAGGCAATGCCAAAAATGCTCAAACTACTGCACAATTGCACTCATCTGACACGCTAGTAAAGTAATGCTCAAAATTCTCCAAGCCAGGCTTCAGCAATACGTGAACCGTGAACTTCCAGATCTGTCTCTTATACACATCTATTTCCCATGAAGTGATGGGACCAGATGCCATGATCTTAATTTTCTCAATGTTCAGCTTTAAGCCAACTTCTCCCACTCTCTTCTTTCACTTTCATCAAGAGGCTCTTTAGTTCTTCTTCACTTTCTGCCATAAGGGTGGTGTCATCTGCATATCTGAGGTTATTCATATTTCTCCCAACAGTCTTGATTCCAGCTTGTGCTTCATCC
>SJYX01000218.1:108811-138864 GCA_006410675.1 Oreotragus oreotragus
ACTGGAGTGGGTTGCCATTTCCTTCTCCAATGCAGGAAAGAGAAAAGTGAAAGTGAAGTCGCTCAGTCTCTGACTGTTAGCGACCCCATGGACTGCAGCCCACCAGGCTACTCCGTCCATTGGATTTTCCAGGCAAGAGTACTGGGGTGGGGTGCCACTGCCTTCCCCGATGGTTCTTCTAACAACTAAAAATAGTATTAAAAAGTAAAAGCATGTTTAGCAGATAGTACCTTCTAACAGGTTAATGGTTACAAAATAAGAATCAGTTTCAAGGATCACACCAGGAAAATTTTTCCTATACCTTCTGTTCTCCAATCCCTCTGAATAACTGTTCTCTCTTTAATTAATAAAAATATTTTCTTTTTCCATTAAAGAGATTTTTTTTCTCTGCTTCTACAAAATACAGGCAAGATCAATTGGTTACTTCTGTTTTTTTTATTTTTTTCATCTTTTTATCTTGTGTTTTCTATTTAAATGTTAAAAGCCTAAAATAAATACACTCTTCCACAAAGCAAGATTTTTTCCCTGTCTGACTTGACATATACACACTATTATATTTAAAACAGATAATCAACAATGACCTGTATAGCACAGGGAACTCTGCTCAATAGTCTCCAATAACCTATATGGAAAAAGAATAGATACATGTATATGTATAACTGAATCATTTTGCTGAATACCTAAAACTAATAGAATATTGTTAATCAACTATGCTCCAATATAAAATAAAAATTCCTTTAAAAATGCAATATCACCAATATTCTAATCATGTGCAAAGTCAACCAACTTCTCAGTATTCACACATTCACTTATACAGCAAGTTCACAGTAGTGTCATGTATCAACAGTTAACTTCTCTCTGCTTCCAGAAAAGAATCTTCTACATCTGGTTGTCTCTTTGCCCCCGATCCTATTTCCACTGCTGTCTTCTATTCTATTCATCCAACTTAGAGCATCACAGTGCCTTTCTATCCACGCAACACTGTCTTCCCATTTCTCTAACACGCACTTTTTCTCTTTTAATAAAAGCTTGGCCTGTTTAACTGTATTTCTGGAACATCAAGTCAGAAGTCCTTGTTATTTTTTTTCCAGCTATTTCTTCCAAAATATATCACATGTTACTTTACTCTTGAAGCTTACATCATCTTCTTTCATCCTTAGCTAAGAATGACTACAAATATGCCTCTTGGAGTAATTCTTAGTTATTTGATAATCAAAATTCCCATAACATAATCCCCAAGCAGCCCATACCAATTTATCTTTTGAATCTTTTTCTGACAATAAAACACTGCAGCTGAAACAATTCAGTGATGTCTGTTTCACAGTTTCAAATAGGTTTCCCTTTCCCATTTGGGTTTCCACTTTCTTAACTTAGATCTCAAGAGGAATGGAGGGATCTGAAAGAAAATTAACCCCTACAGCCCAATAACAGATGAACCTTAAATAGTCAAGTAATAAACTGGATATTTTGAAGAAAAGACTATACATTCACAGATAAAGCATTAATCATTTGAAAAATATTAGGCATCTGGCATGTAAAATATGCATGAAATCAGCATCCAGCTGAATTGAACAAAAATTCTTAGAAAAAGGTGACAGTGTTGTTCAGTTCAGTTCAGCTCAGTCACTCAGTCGTGTCCGACTCTTTGTGACCCCATCAAGCTCAGTATGCTAGGCCTCCCTGTCCATCACCAACTCCCGGAGTTTACTTAAACTCATGTCCATTGAGTCGGTGATGCCATCTGTAGCAAAACTAAAAAGTAAAATCTTCCANTCAGTTCAGTTCAGCTCAGTCACTCAGTCGTGTCCGACTCTTTGTGACCCCATCAAGCTCAGTATGCTAGGCCTCCCTGTCCATCACCAACTCCCGGAGTTTACTTAAACTCATGTCCATTGAGTCGGTGATGCCATCTGTAGCAAAACTAAAAAGTAAAATCTTCCATAATTCATCAATTCCAACAAACTGATTTTTTGGAAGTTTACTTTTAGTGAATTGCCTTATTTCTCATTTGGAGAAATGTCTAACCTCAGGTGCTTACACAGTCTTCAGTTACGGCTCCAGGTTTGTGGATGAGCACTGCAGATGGTTTCTGATCCAGGACCTTAATCTACACCTTAATGCTATCCTACCTGTTGTTGCATCTGAATTATTTGAATAAACTGTTCTTTC
The DNA here is from genome assembly GCA_006410675.1 of Oreotragus oreotragus. Taxonomy (NCBI): domain Eukaryota; kingdom Metazoa; phylum Chordata; class Mammalia; order Artiodactyla; family Bovidae; genus Oreotragus; species Oreotragus oreotragus. Next base: position 110,981 of record SJYX01000218.1, read on the forward strand.
TGTTTTGCAATGATGCAAAGCCAAACCAGAAAGCAGAGCTTTTCAAGCTATGAACCTAGCTTACTGGCTATTTTATTATATCAGACATGCCTCTACCCTTCCCCCAGATATTATAACCAGTGGATGAATTGCCTTCACCTCTGACCCTCATGGGCAAAGGTCTTCCCATATCTGCTTCCTTACTTAGATGTCCCGTGATTACTTCTGGATGTCCCCTTGATATTGAGCTGGGGAAGTCTCTAGTCTGGTCCAGCTTTGTGCTGTTTCCTGAAACTCATTTATTGGCTTGTTTTTAAAGCCTAAACATACCCTTTTGTGAAATCTGATTAATCCCCATTGTTCTAAGGTATATTTTGTTTATATGCTACCATAGCATTTTTCATATTACATTTTAGTTACACTCATATTTGACATCCCCCCTATATTCTGAACATTCATTTTACCTCTTACCCTTAAACAGACAGTGGTCTCTTATAATGTATGCTTTTATACTAGTAAGTGGGGAAGGCAACGGCACCCCACCCCAGTACTCTTGCCTGGAAAATCCAATGGACGGAGTAGCCTGGTTGGCTGCAGTCTATGGGGTCGCTAACAGTCAGACAGACTGAGCGACTTCACTTTCACTTTTCTCTTTCATGCATTGGAGAAGGAAATGGCAACCCACTCCAGTGTTCTTGCCTGGAGAATCCCAGGGATGGGGGAGCCTGGTGGGCTGCCATCTATGGAGTCACACAGAGGCGGACATGACTGAAGTGACTTAGCAGCATACTAGTAAGAGTCATCTTTTCTGGAAATCCCCAAAGCTCCTAGAATATAATCTAGTCGAATCCAAACTACTAGAACACAAGCTCCATGAGAGCAGGGAGCTTCCCTGCGTTCATCCCAATACCCTAGTTTACAGAACAGAGCAATGGTCAGCACTAGTCTCAAGGACATTAGTGGTACAAAAGAGTACTTTGTTAATACGCAACATTATGACGAGAACCATGTTATGTCCATTTCTTTAGATATTTGTAAGACCCTGAGAAATGGAGTGTCTCCTGCCATATCAGGAAGCAAGGACGTCACAGTCATCGGCGATGGCAGCCCTCCGGTGTGAGCCCCCAGGGCACTCAGGAAGGGGAAGAACACATGGGACCTGGTGGCCATCAAGCTGCAGCCACTCCCTATGGTGAGTCCCAAGGGAGCACTCAGGATGTGGAAAAAAGAGAGGATATTGGTCCAGGAGCGCTTAGATGCATATGAGAGGAACAATTCCAGTGAGTCCAGACTCACATCTTCCCAAACATAAAAAGGCGCTAAATTCCCTAACTTGAGATATCTGGTTTTCTTTAACTAATAATAATCTCTTGATGTCCAGACCACCTGCCCTTTGTTGCAAAACTTCTATACAACCTGGCTCATTCCCTGTCTGCTCAGAGCAGTTCTCTCAGGGTCACTTGAGATGCTGTCTCCTGGGCTTGAAGTCCTAAAAATTCCCACCAAATAAACACAACTCAATTTTTAGGTTGTGAATATTTTTGAAGTCAACAACTCCAATAACCCTTTCACACCCCACAGACAGAAGACTGCCTAGGATTTAAATTTTTTCCATCACTGATATTTTTTATTCATGTGGTTTCACAAGAACACTCTTACTTTGGTACTCAGACAACTGTCATTTTTTTAAAGCTGTATGGGTTCTGGGTTATCTGCTTGCAAAATGACTGCTGTATCCACTAGAAAGTCAAGCAGCTGATATCATCTTGGGTATAAAGAACAGTCCTACAGGATGACTTGAAGAATCAGACCACTTCACCCCTAGATTCTTCCTGTATTCTCCGAGCAGTTCAGATTGTTTCCTGGTGTAAAATGTCCAGGGATGTTTGTCTGCATGGGTCCGAGAGTTTGCAGGAAAAAACTTAAACCTGACCAGCTACTGGGGTTTGAACATGTCCCTTTATGTGGCATGAGGGATCCCTGAAAGAAACCAAACTGAAGGAAGAGAAAGTGGAGCACTGAAAAAAAGAAAAAGAAAAACTGCCGCAGTAAAGATAAAAGCCTGGCCAGGAGGGCAGAGTGAGCTTCAGAGAAGTTGGGTTCCATGGACCGTGTTCGATCTGCATCCATGCCTGTGTCTGAGCCTGTCAGGAGAGGAGTAACGTGCCTAAGGGTTAAAAGCAAGTGAGCAGTGAGGGTGAGAGCAAATCAGTGACTCACTGAAACAAAGGTTCATGGAACAGTGGTGTAAAAGCAGAGAGCAGCAATCAGACGGAGAGGCTGCAGCAGTGATTATGCAGGACACTCTCTTTGACTTCTTGGGGAATGCTCAATGAGGTGAAAAAGATAGAATTTCCTACCAAACAAGGCTCAGACCATTGTTCCTACCTCCCACCTCCAGGTAGAGGAAAGAAAAGTTACATGAGTCAGAAGCAGCAAACTGAACAGAAGGGGAAAAAAAAAAAAAAAACTTTTAAAAGTGTAAGTCATGTCACCAGATCAGCTCCTAGCAGTCTTTCCCGACAAAAATGGAAAAGGAAAATGGAAAAAGGAGAACAACATCTATTTGAAAGCCTCTGTGTCATGTAACATCTTGTGAAGGAAGGTGAAAGGGGCAGACGGTCTAGAATATATGGAAATAGAAGTGTGGCACCAGGAAGGTGCGCTCACCCTGAGGCTATTTCAGCCTGAGTGTATGAAAGGGATACACCAGTGAAAGGAGTGACTGACTACTCACCAGCACCTTGGCAAGAGCTGGAGTATCCAGGAGAGACGTTCACTCCAAACTCAGTAACTGCTAGGGGTCCCCTAGGACCATAGGAGCAAAAAAGGAAACGGTGTTGCCAGAACCTAGTGTGTGGGCCTCTGAGGCCGCTGAGAAACCCTCTACTGCTAATGCTCCCCTGGGGCCCCTGGGGCCAGCACCTCCTCAAACGCCCGCTGCTGCTGCTGCCGTCGGAGCCACATGGACTAAGAACCCACAGCCCACAAGGGAGCGCTACCTTGCAAAGAGTCAGACACGGCTGAAGTGACTAACCATGGCACGGCACCATAGTATTAACTATCGCCTCCATTAGTTCAGCTGGTAAAGAATCCGCCTGCAATGCAGGAGACCCCAGTTTGATTCCTGGGTCTGGAAGATCCCCTGGAGAAGTCATAGGCTACCCACTCCAGTATTCTCAGGCTTCCCTGGTGGCTCAGCTGGTAAAGAATCCACCTACAATGCGGGAGACTTGGATTCGATCCCTAGGTTAGGACAATCCCCTGGAGAAAGGAATGGCAACCCACTCCAGTATTCTTGCCTGGAGAATCCCATGGACAGAGGAGCCCGGCAGGTTACAATCCATGGGGTTGCAAAGAGTCTGACACAACTGAGCAACTTTCACTTTCACACCATTCTATCACGTAGTTACATTTTCTCTCTTTTCTTATGGCGGGATAAGAATACCTAAGATCTACCCTCTTAGCAACATTCATAAAATATTATTATCTTTAATCACCATCCTGTTTATCAGTTTCCCAAACTTGATAATCTTATAACTGGAAGTGTGTACCCTTTAAACAATATCTCCCCATTTTTCCCACTCTATAACCCCTGGTAAATACCACTCTACTCTCTGTTTCCAGGACTTTGGGTTTGTTTTCTTTTTCTTATATCTGAGATATAATTTGTATCTCATGCATATAAATGAGATTATACAGTATTTGTCTGTGTCTGATTTATTCTACTTCACATAATGTCCTCAAAGTCCATCCATGGCGTCACAAGCAGCAGGATTTCCTTCTGATGGCTGAATAATTCCATTGTGCATGTGTGTGTGTGACATTACAGTATCTTTATTTATTCCATCTGTTGACAGACACTTAGGTTGCTTCTATATCTTAAGAGGCAATAGTAACACTGCAATGAACATGGGAGCGCAGTTATTTCTGCAAGATTCTGATTTCATTTTCTGTGCATATGTACCCAGAAGTGGGATGTCTTGGATTATATGGTAGTTCTGTTTTTAATATTTTGAGGAATTCCCATATAATTTTCCATAGTAGCTCTATCAATTTACATTCTCAATAGCAGGGCATACGTGTTTCCTTTTCTCCACGCCCTCACCACTTGTTATCACTTATCTTTTTTTGTAATAGCCATTCTAACTAGTGTTAGGTGATATCTCATTGTGGTTTTGATTTGCATTTCTCTGATGATCAGTGATGCTGAGCAGTTTTTAATTACCAGCAATTATATGACTTAGTTGAGAACTTAAAAAATATCAATATATGCTGTATTTATCCACATATTCTCTTTTATCTAAGATTAAATCAGGGTCAAAGATGATATGATTTATTATTCTACTTATAATCCTGAATTCTCAAGGTCAGGCCAAAAAAACTGATGTATAGTGTCAAAATTTTTACTCACACTAATAAATATTACTTAAGTAATTATATGAACAAAGTATAGATATTTAAGAAAGTTAAATAAAATTTTCTCTAACTATATGAACCATTAAGATAATACATTTTCAATTTTAAAATCCTTAGCTATAGTATAGACATTTACAACTTTCTAATATTATTATTAAATGGTAGAAACTTTTTGAAACCTCTTGTTGACACTTTAATTTTTCATTCAAGGGTGTTTTCATCAAGTTTGAACTCACATATGGCATTTTCTTCCTAAATAATTTTGAAAATGACATGTTTTACCTTCTCTTTTGACTTGTATTAAAGGCCTAAAATACCCATAAATGAGGGATAATTAAGGAGTAGCTCTTCAAAAACTTAGTGCCTTCCCTTGAATGCAACCACAAGGTTGAAAAAGATAAAGATAAGGACTAGAAGCTGTTGGATTTGGGAATAAAAACCCATTGGTGAGCTGCCCAGGTTCTGTGGAACAGCAGATTGTGACAGTGAGAATGTAAGTACTAAGGTCAGACTAGCGGAGTTTGAAATGTCTTCAATATTTTCAAGTTAACCATACTCTCAGAAAACTAGTTAATCTAATCACACTAGGACCAGGGCCCTGTCTAACTCAATGAAACCAAGCCATGCCTGCAGGGCAACCCAAAGCGGGCGGGTCATGGTGGAGAGGTCTGACAGAACGTGGTCCACTGGAGAAGGGAATGGCAAGCCACTTCAGTATTCTTGCCTTGAGAACCCCATGAACAGTATGAAAAGGCAAAATGATAGGATATCAAAAGAGAATCTCCCCAGGTCGTTAGGTGCCCAATATGCCACTGGAGATCAGTGGAGAAATAACTCCAGAAAAAATGAAGGGATGGAGCCAAAGCAGAAACAATACCCAGTTGTGCATGTGACTGGTGATAGAAGCAAGATCCGATGCTGTAAAGAGCAATATTGCATAGGAACCTGGAACGTCAGGTCCATGAATCAAGGCAAATTGGAAGTGGTCAAACAAGAGATGGCAAGGGTGAACGTCGACATTCTAGGAATCAGCGAACTAAAATGGACTGGAATGGGTGAATTTAACTCAGATGACCATTATATCTACTACTGCGGGCAGGAATCCCTCAGAAGAAATGGAGTAGCCATCATGGTCAACAAAAGAGTCCGAAATGCAGTACTTGGATGCAATCTCAAAAACGACAGAATGATCTCTGTTCGTTTCCAAGGCAAACCATTCAATATCACAGTTATCCAAGTCTATGCCCCAACCAGTAATGCTGAAGAAGCTGAAGTTGAACGGTTTTATGAAGACCTACAAGACCTTGTAGAACTAACACCCAAAAAAGATGTCCTTTTCATTATAGGGGACTGGAATGCTAAAGTAGGAAGTCAAGAAACACCTGGAGTAACAGGCAAATTTGGCCTTGGAATGCGGAATGAAGCAGGGCAAAGACTAATAGAGTTTTGCCAAGAAAATGCACTGGTCATAGCAAACACCCTCTTCCAGCAACACAAGAGAAGACTCTACACATGGACATCACCAGATGGTCAACACCGAAATCAGATTGATTATATTCTTTGCAGCCAAAGATGGAGAAGCTCTATACAGTCAACAAAAACAAGACCAGGAGCTGACTGTGGCTCAGATCATGAACTCCTTATTTCCAAATTCAGACTTAAATTGAAGAAAGTAGGGAAAACCGCTAGACCATTCAGGTATGACCTAAATCAAATCCCTTATGATTATACAGTGGAAGTGAGAAATAGATTTAAGGGCCTAGATCTGATAGACAGAGTTCCTGATGAACTATGGAATGAGGTTCGTGACATTGTACAGGAGACAGGGATCAAGACCATCCCCATGGAAAAGAAATGCAAAAAAGCAAAATGGCTGTCTGGAGAAGCCTTACAAATAGCACTGAAAAGAAGAGAGGCGAAAAGCAAAGGAGAAAAGAAAAGATATAAGCATCTGAATGCAGAGTTCCAAAGAATAGCAAGAAGAGATAAGAAAGCCTTCTTCAGCAATCAATGCAAAGAGATAGAGGAAAACAACAGAATGGGAAAGACTAGAGATCTCTTCAAGAGAATTGGAGATACCAAGGGAACATTTCATGCAAAGATGGGCTCGATAAAGGATAGAAATGGTATGGACCTAACAGAAGCAGAAGATATTAAGAAGAGGTGGCAAGAATACACAGAAGAACTGTACAGAAAAGATCTTCACGACCCAGATAATCATGAGGATGTGATCACTAATCTAGAGCCAGACATCTTGGAATGTGAAGTCAAGTGGGCCTTAGAAAGCATCACTAAGAACAAAGCTAGTGGAGGTGATGGAATTCCAGTTGAGCTGTTTCAAATCCTGGAAGATGATGCTGTGAAAGTGCTGCACTCAATATGCCAGCAAATTTGGAAAACTCAGCAGTGGCCACAGGACTGGAAAAGGTCAGTTTTCATTCCAATTCCAAAGAAAGGCAATGCCAAAGAATGCTCAAACTACCGCACAATTGCACTCATCTCACACGCTAGTAAAGTAATGCTCAAAATTCTCCAAGCCAGGCTTCAGCAATATGTGAACCGTGAACTCCCTGATGTTCAAGCTGGTTTTAGAACAGGCAGAGGAACCAGAGATCAAATTGCCAACATCCGCTGGATCATGGAAAAAGCAAGAGAGTTCCAGAAAAACATCTATTTCTGCTTTATTGACTATGCCAAAGCCTTTGACTGTGTGGATCACAATAAACTGTGGAAAATTCTGAAAGAGATGGGAATACCAGACCACCTAACCTGCCTCTTGAGAAATCTGTATGCAGGTCAGGAAGCAACAGTTAGAACTGCACATGGAACAACAGACTGGTTCCAAATAGGAAAAGGAGTACGTCAAGGCTGTATATTGTCTCCCTGCTTATTTAACTTATATGCAGAGTACATCATGAAAAACGCTGGAATGGAAGAAACACAAGCTGGAATCAAGATTGCCGGGAGAAATATCAATAACCTCAGATATGCTGATGACACCACCCTTATGGCAGAAAGTGAGGAGGAGCTAAAAAGCCTCTTGATGAAAGTGAAGGAGGAGAGTGAAAAAGTTGGCTTAAAGCTCAACATTCAGAAAACGAAGATCATGGCATCCGGTCCCATCACTTCATGGGAAATAGATGGGGAAACAGTGGAAACAGTGTCAGACTTTATTTTTTTGGGCTCCAAAATCACTGCAGATGGTGACTGCAGCCATGAAATTAAAAGACTCTTACTCCTTGGAAGAAAAGTTATGACCAACCTGGATAGTATATTCAAAACCAGAGACATTACTTGGCCGACTAAGGTCCGCCTAGTCAAGGCTATGGTTTTTCCTGTGGTCATGTATGGATGTGAAAGTTGGACTGTAAAGAAAGCTGAGCGCCGAAGAATCGAAGCTTTTGAACTGTGGTGTTGGAGAAGACCCTTGAGAGTCCCTTGGACTGCAAGGAGATCCAATCAGTCCATTCTGAAGGAGATCAACCCTGGGATTTCTTTGGAAGGAAGGATGCTAAAGCTGAAACTCCAGTACTTTGGCCACCTCATGCGAAGAGTTGACTCATTGGAAAAGACTCTGGTGCTGGGAGGGATTGGGGGCAGGAGGAGAAGGGGACGACCAAGGATGAGATGGCTGGATGGCATCACGGACTCGATGGACGTGAGTCTGAGTGAACTCCGGGAGATGGTGATGGACAGGGAGGCCTGGCGTGCTGTGATTCATGGGGTCGCAAATAGTCGGACACGACTGAGCGACTGAACTGAACTGTTTCCCTGTGTCTCATTTTCCTTATGTGTAGAGGTACGAATACCTAACTCGGGGCACATTAAATACAGAAATACATTTAAAGCTCTTAGAACAATACATGACAATCAGAAAGCAGTCATTAAAAGTTTATTGTCATCAGTATTGACGCACTGGGTTACAGAATAGTCGTGACTGCTGCCGGAAGTTCCAAGATGCTAACACTCAGTGGAGATCAGTTTGGCATTCACTTGTGAATCCTGAGTCTGGGAATTTATCCAACAGATAAGCCTGCTCACACAGAATGGCACGAACAATATTGGTCATTGCAGCACTGTCTGAAGATAAAGGTTAGAAAAAACACAGGGGACCAATTAAATACACCACCTTGTATCACCAAAGGAATACAAAGTCACTTATACAAAGGCTGAGAAGGCCTTCGGTGTTCTGATCAAACAACCTCCAAGATACATCATGAAATGTAAAACTCAAGAGGCCAACAACTGTGTATCATATGCTTCTTTTTCATTTAATGAAAGGGGGACATCCCTGGCAGTCCAACAGTTAAGAATCTGACTTGTAATGCAGGGACCTGGGTGTGATCCCTGGTCAGGAACTAAGATCCCACATGTGTTGTGTGTGCTTAGTCACTCAGCCATGTCTGACTCTCTGCGACCCCATGGACCGTAGCCCACCAGGCTCCTCTGTCCATGAGGATTCTCCAGGCAAGAATACTGGAGTGGGTCCCATGCCCTCCTCCAGGTGATCTTCCCAACCCAGGGATCGAACCCAGGTCTCCCACAACGCAGGCGGATTCTTTACCAAGGTCCCACATGCCAAGGAGCAACTAAGCCAGGTGCCATAACTACAGAGCCCACGCGCCACAAGTACAGATTCTGTGCTTCACAACGAAGGGGCCCCCGTGACACAATGAAGATGCTGCATGCTGGAAATAAGGCCCAATGCAGTTCAATAAATAAATCAAGTAATTGAAATTTTAGAAGAGAAAAGGAAAATAAAAGAATCATTCTTCAAAAGCAGTTTGTTACCCAATCATGGAAGTCATTCAGTGATCAAAAAAACTCTCCCACACCAACATTTAGAGTAATTAAACTATGAACTATGGCACTGGCATCTGCCTGAGACAAGAGTTAACTATTTCCGTCATGAAGACAGCTTTCTTTTGGTCTCCTGATAGTCCCTCAATCTTCCTTCCTTCCTGGTTCCCCTTCCCATTCCATCCTTTCCTTTTCTGCTCTGTTCTCTTAACTCTTTTCTTATGCATTTTCTTTTTCCTTTGAACTTTCTTGTCCCTCTTACTCACAGGTATGCCCAAGCCATACCTGAGCAACACTCAGGACCAGATTCCTGATCATCCCCACTAGAGCATCTCAGCCTGTAAATATCACAGCAACAAAAACCTGGTTTTAACTTTCCATCACTTCCACATCAAATCTCTAAACAACTAATTATCCATAAAAACATGTGCATCTTAAAAGCCCAAACCTGGAAGTTATTCTAGCCAACAGCAACACCAGCTAGTTCACCATTTGAGGTTCAGTAACTGTTCTTATTTTAGCTCTATTACTTAATGCTTACAATTAGCTGAAAACTCATTCCTGAGACTAAGGATCACAGGAAAAAGTGTTAGTTGCACATGATGCTCATTTCTGCACTGAACAGACTTTCCTGTTTCCAAAGGTGGTGGAAGAACTACTTTGAGAGAACGAGTTTTGCAGATGAAGTGTAACAAATCTTAGAAAAGCCACATTGCCCCTTAGGTTTGCCAAAACCTGTTAGTACACCCAGGGAGCAATGCAAGGCACAGACAATACCTTTACCCAACAGGATTTTTCTTAGCCCAAGTCCAGGTAGACATTTACCAGGAATAATATTTGCTCAGCTCTATCTTATCAATACAACTTTTCATGCTCCTTTTCTTGAGGATTATAAAAAGAGTTACATTCAGATTAATGGGAAAACCGTCAAAGATGGTGTCTGATAATATAGGTTTTGAGATCAGACCTACTGGCTGCATGATTAAATGAAAGCTACATAACTCCCTTGAGATTTAGTTTCATCCCAAAATGGTGATGAAAATGATTTTCATATCTACAGAGTTGTTGGGAATATTATATGAAAAATAAGTCAAGTACATGGCAGAGGATGTGAACAGGTGGCTTAGCGGTANTCATCCCAAAATGGTGATGAAAATGATTTTCATATCTACAGAGTTGTTGGGAATATTATATGAAAAATAAGTCAAGTACATGGCAGAGGATGTGAACAGGTGGCTTAGCGGTAAAGAATCTGCCTCCCAAGGCAGGAGATGCAGGAGATGTGGGTTCAATCCCTGGCTCAGAAAGATCCCATGGAGGAGAAAATGGCAACCCACTCCAGTATTCTTGCCTGGTAAATCCCATGGACAGAGAAGCCTGGCAGGCTACCGTCCACAGCATCACAAAGAGTGAGACACATCTGAGTGAAGGCTTAGCGGTAAAGAATCTGCCTCCCAAGGCAGGAGATGCAGGAGATGTGGGTTCAATCCCTGGCTCAGAAAGATCCCATGGAGGAGAAAATGGCAACCCACTCCAGTATTCTTGCCTGGTAAATCCCATGGACAGAGAAGCCTGGCAGGCTACCGTCCACAGCATCACAAAGAGTGAGACACATCTGAGTGATTGAGCAATGTGACACTTAATGGACACTAAAAATTAGCTACTAATATTATTACTACTTTTTACAACCCAGATGGGTGACTACATCCTTCTCACTGGTGATCTTCAACATATAAAATACACAGTTCACCAAAACTCATCTCTAGGGTAGAACTATATGCCTCTGGGCACACATAAGTGCCCATTTCACCACCATGTGTGTTTGTGAGTTCAGTCATGCCCGACTCTTTGCTACCCCATGGACTGTAGCCCACCAGGCTCCTCTGTCTGTGAAACTTTCCAGGCAAGAGTACTGGAGTAGGTTGCCATTTCCTTCTCTAGGGATGTTCCCAATCCAGGAATTGAACCCTTGTCTCTTATGTCTCCTGCACTGGCAGGCAGGCTGTTTACCACTAGCACCATCTCAGCTTAAATCAAAATTAGTATCTTATTCTGTGTGCTCTTCTGATGGCAAACTCTTGCCAGAACCATCCAGGAATCAGAGCAATCCTTCTCCATAAAGAAGCTTTTTTAAAAATATCAAACTTGCAATACACAATTCTCACTTTAAAAAATAAAGTCTTCCCTGATGTCATCATTAAATCATGTTCCTCACTGTCAGACTAGCTCTTCTGTAGATGTTTAAATGATAAAATGGCCACAATTTTTTAAAAGAGCAAAACAAAGGAGGATGAGGGGGGAGAACGCAATGCCAAAGAGGAGTAAGAGCAAGAGAGTAAATCAATTTAAAATGTCAAAACTGGGAAATAAAAGGAAAAGCAGCTCTGCTGAATATAATCCAGACCTGTAAGAGCACTATAGGAAAGAAGAAAAAGATAAACCTCTCAATCAAGTTCCAATCATGCTCTAGCCCTGGCTAGATCCTATGGTCGATGGACATGTTTACAAGAAATGTACAAGTCTGCGTTAGTTCCTAATTAGGTTAGGGTGGCTGCCAAGGAAAGTAGTAGTGTTTTTAAATGTAAGGGTTTGGTTACAAATGGATATCAAAAGCCTTGACACTTAAGTGGCCATGACAATAACCTCCAACTCAGTCTACATAATTGGTCCCCCAAGGTTGCACCAGCGACTTAGGTTTCATTCTCATGAGGGCCATCCCTCCAAGAATCATAGCCTCTAGAAGGTGGTACAATGTCAACTCATTAAATTAATTGATGTCATTAACTTGGATTAAGATAAAGACAAAATGCAAGTGATTTAAAAATAACTGTGGGCTTTATTACACTATTTACTTCTACCACTCACCTGGGAAGAGGGTAATTTGATAGTAGTTTCTTTAAAAATCTCTGATGTGGATTCAGGAAGGAAAAAAAAAAAAATGAACTGTTTCTGAACAAAATGTGCACCATTTTTTTGCTCCACAAAAACCACTCTAAGAAATAAAATAATTGACTAAATTTTCCAAATCAAGTTAAATTGGTCTTTCAGTTTAATTTGCTTTTATTAACCAGGTAAATAAATAATAAAAGTAGACCATTTGGAATCATCATCAGTGGCACTGTCTCAAGTAAAAGGTACAAATGAAATTCTTGCAGATCACAAATCTAAATGCATTATGTCTTAGAATCCAACAAAATGTCATCGAGAGGTTCACAGAATCCATTTTTCCACTGCACTGCCAAAGAAAAAAATGGGCAAAGTTCAAAGTGTCTGGAGAGCAGAGAAGTCCTTTTGAATCATGCTTGCCAATTAGCACATTTATTTTGCCTTTAATGAGTCCTAAAAATATTTATTGAAAATGGCATTTATTCTTAATGAAAATTCCTTCTTTCCTCCAGCAGAATTCAGTGCTGGATCAAAAGTAGCAAGTGAAAATAACCTGCAAAAGCAATGCACCACTATTCTCCACATCAGAATTATATCAGGAAGCCCACTGGAGTGAGTGGTGCCTGTCTCTCACTTAGGTACCTTGTCAGTAATATGAAAACATGAATCTAATTTCTAAGGAATACACCTAATAAAATGTTATAGAAATCTACCAAAGCCAAACTCAATTTCACAGCTCTTGGGAAAGACAATATGAACTATGTGATCTTACTGCTGAAGAAAGTGACTTATGATTATTCTTTACCTAGAACAGTGGTTCTCAACCAGCGGTTATGTCCCTCAAGGGCAATTTTGGCAATGTCAGAAAACATTTCTAGTTGTACAACTAAAAGGGTGGGGGTCCAACTGGCATCTCATGGTTAGTGACCAGGAATGCTATTAAACATTCTATAATGCACGCATGGCACCAACACCTCCAAAGGGAAAACAAAACAAAAATTAACTGACCCAGCATATCAATAGTCCATAGAACAAGATACCTGAGACAGCATTCTAGAGCTATTGTACTATAGCTATTGGAATCCAATAATGCCACTTTTATTTTTTCAGCTTCATCATTCAGATCCTCAAAGCATTATGTTAAGATCAACAACAAAACAGCTTACACTTACTGAGCAGTTTCTTCATAGCATGTGCCTTCCTGAGCGTTTTCATATATCATTTAATCCTCCCAACAGTCCAGTGAGCAATAAACTGCTATCATCATTTCACAGGTAAGAAAACTAGGCATAGGGAAGATATGACCCACCCAGGATACACAGCTGCAAAGGAATGAGATGCAAACCCAGGCCCATCTGACTCCAGAAGGGAGTCAGGGGCCTTAATCCACAATACCCCACAAGACAGCCACAGAGACAGAAACCAGAGGAGGGAGCTTAGAGACAATTTCCTAAAAGAGAAAAAAACAAGACTTTTTTAATGAGCCACCAGATGAAACTAAATTATATTTAGTAAACTCCCCAATACCAGCACTTAATCCACAGGGGCCCAGCCCCTCTCTCTTTTTTTTTTTTTTTTAACACATGAAAATGTCTAGAAATGGCCCAACTTACAAATACTGAATTAATTCAGTTTCCATCTGTGTGGTTCTCCAAATCTATAGCTTCACTTTTTAGTAAAAAAAAAAAAAAATCTGTTTCTAAACTAATTCAGAGCTGACTTGTATATATAAAAATAACTAATATTTTCCATGGAATCTTGAGGCAAGGTTTTTGGCCCAAATGATGTTGAGTGAGTGGGGAGCAGCAAGCTAACTGTTTCTCTCCAAATATTTTGCTTTGTGTTGGAGCCCCGATTAGAAGCACTGTAAACCAGCTTTAGTTGGCAACTGGACAGAGAAGGCAATGGCAACCCACTCCAGTACTCTTGCTGGGAAGGTTCCATGGATGGAGGAGCCTGGTAGGCTGCAGTCCACAGGATCGCTAGGAGTCAGACACGAGTTCACTTTCACTTTTCACTTTCACGCATTGGAGAAGGAAATGGCAACCCACTCCAGTATTCTTGCCTGGAGAATCACAGGAACGGGAGAGCCAGGTGGGCTGCCATCTATGGGGTCGCACAGAAATGCAAAAAAGTAAAATGGCTGTCTCAGGAGGCCTTACAAACAGCTGTGAAAAGAATAGAGGCAAAGCCAAAGGAGAAAAGGAAAGATAGAAGCATCTGAACGCAGAGTTCCAAAGAATAGCAAGGAGGGATAAAAAGCCTTCTTCAGCGATCAGTGCAAAGAAATAGAGGAAAACAACAGAATGGGAAAGACTAGAGATCTCCTCAAGAAAATTAGAGATAAAGATGGGCTTGATAAAGGACAGAAGCAAAAGATATTAAGAAGAGGTGGCAAGAATACACAGAAGAACTGTACAAAAAAGATCTTCACAACCCAGATAATCATGATGGTGTGATCACTCATTTAGAGCCAGACATCCTGGAATGTGAAGTCAAATGGGCCTTAGAAAGCATCACTACAAAGCTAGTGGAGGTGATGGAATTCCAGTAGCGCTATTTCAAATCCTGAAAGATGACGCTGTGAAAGTGTTGCACTCAATATGCCAGCACATTTGGAAAACTCAGCAGTGGCCACAGGACTGGAAAAGGTCAGTTTTCTTTCCAATTCCAAAGAAAGGCAATGCCAAAGCTTGCTCAAACTACTGCACAATTGCACTCATCTCACATGCGAGTAAAAAATGTTTAAAATTCTCCAAGCCAGGCTTCAGAAATACATGAACCGTGAACTTCCTGATGTTCAAGGTTTTAGAAAAGGCAGAGAAACCAGAGATCAACTTTCAACATGCACTGTATCATCAAAAAAAGCTAGACAGTTCCAGAAAAACATCTATTTCTGCTTTATTGACTATGCCAAAGCCTTTGACTGTGTGGGTCACAATAAACTGTGGAAAATTCTGAGAGAGATGGGAATGCCAAACCACCTGAGCTGCCTCTTGAGAAATCTGTATGCAGGTCAGGAAGCAACAGTGAGAACTGGACATGGAACAACAGACTGGTTCCAAAAAGGAAAAGGAGTACGTCAAGGTTGTATATTGGCACTCTGCTTATTTAACTTATATGCAGAGTACATCATGAGAAATGCTGGATTGGAAGAAGCACAAGCTGGAATCAAGATTGCCGGGAGAAACATCAATAACCTCAGATATGCAGATGACACCACCCTGATGGCAGAAATTGAAGAGGAACTAAAGAACCTCTCGATGAAAGTGAAAGAGGAGAATGAAAAAGTTGGCTTAAAGCTCAACCTTCAGAAAACGAAGATCATGGCATCTGGTCCCATCACTCCATGGGAAATAGATGGGGAAACAGTAGAATACAGTGTCAGACTTTATTTTTGGGGGCTCCAAAATCACTGCAGATGGTGACTGCAGCCATGAAATTAAAAGACGCTTACTCCTTAGAAGAAAAGTTATGACCAACCTAATTAGCATATTCAAAAGCAGAGACGTTACTTTGCAGACTAAGGTGCGTCTAGTCAAGGCTATGGTTTTTCCAGTGGTCATGTATGGATGTGAGAGTTGGACTGTGAAGAAAGCTGAGCACCAAAGAATCGATGCTTTTGAACTGTGGTGTTGGAAAAGACTTTTGAGAGTCCCTTGGACTGCAAGGAGATCCAACCAGTCCCTTCTGAAGGAGATTAGCCCTGGGATTTCTTTGGAAGGAATGATGCTAAAGCTGAAACTCCAGTACTTTGGCCACCTCATGCGAGGAGTTGACTCATTGGAAAAGACTTTGATGCTGGGAGGGATTGGGGGCAGGAGGAGAAGGGGAATGACCGAGGATGAGATGGCTGGATGGCATCACGGACTCGATGGACGTGAGTCTGAGTGAAAACCGGGAGTTGGTGATGGACAGGGAGGCCTGGCGTGCTGCGATTTGTGGGGTCACAAAAAGTTGCACATGACTGAACAACTGAACTGAACTGAAACCAGCTTTGGCATGGTACCCCAACTTAGGCTAAACAAAACAGTAGGATGGGACCCTAGAGCCACTAGCACTTGAAGAACACACAAACACAACTGTAATTGTAAATGGAAACAGCAAACTGTTGCCATCTGTGTCTAAGTGAAGTCACCTTAGTCCTGGGTATGGGGCAGAATCAGGGATGGAGGGAGCAGAGATAATTTATGTAAAAGGAAAACAGTCAAAAATATTATTCATAAGAAACCACTTAGTGGTTGTTGTCAATTATCTGGTAAAGAACATCCAGAGACAATAAAGAGTACTATTCAGCACCACGCCATTGCTGGGCCTTCAACTTGATGGCCAATAAACATAAAATAGTAGCAACTTTTAAGGTGTTACATCAGAGCGATAAACGGGGTTCATTAGATTGGAACTAGTCTGAGATAAGTGTTCCTAATCTATGTAGGTCTGCTGCTGCTGCTGCTGCTGCTGCTGCTGCTGCTGCTAAGTCACTTCAGTCGTGTTCAACTCTGTGTGACCCCATAGACGGCAGCCCACCAGGCTCCCTCATCCCTGGGATTCTCCAGGCAAGAATACTGGAGTGGGTTGCCATTTCCTTCTCCAATGCATGAAAGAGAAAAGTGAAAGTGAAGTCGCTCAGTCTGTCTGACTGTTAGCGACCCCATGGACTGCAGCCCACCAGGCTACTCCGTCCATTGGATTTTCCAGGCAAGAGTACTGGGGTGGGGTGCCATTGCCTTCCCCGCTATGTAGGTCTACTTGATCCCAAATGGATTTTCATCATTCTATGATTGTTCTACCAAAGTACTGATTCTATTAGCATGTCTTGTGGATCCTTCTACTATATCCCTCATCATATAGCATTGATTTGCTAGTCTTCTTCCTTAGGCTGTGAGTCTCCTGATACCAGGAACTAGACCATGTTCACAATTTATCCTCAAGTCATAACATCATTTGGTATCTAACAGGTACCTAAGAGAATATTGACAAGTGCAGGAATGTCATCATGAAAGGTGATCCTGGAGAAATCCAACTAGTCTATTACTGTTAAATATTTTCTATTAATGATTTGTATGAATATAGAAAGCTCAGTAATATTTTTTAATGGCACAAGGATGGCAGGGTTAGCTAAATATATTATATGACAGAAATAAAATTGTAAAATACCTCTAGAGGCATGACTATTAGGCCAAAACTAACAAGAAGCAATTTAGCAGAGATAAATGTAAAATCCTACACTTGGGTTCAAACACTCAGTTGCACAAATACAAGCCAAATTTGTCTTAGTTTAGTAGTATTTTATACAACAAAGAATGTCAGGGATTTCACTGACAGAAATTTCATATTAGCCAAGTGCATGATTTGACAGCTAGGAAAACTAATGTGAGTACAGGTTGTCTTAGTAGAAGTGAGTCATTTATGACATAAGCCCGTCTAATTGAGAACCAGTTTGGTATGGCCATTACCGATGGTGTAACAAATGAAATCAGAGAGATGGAAGGTCTGTTGCACTCTGTACGGTCATGCCACCTGAGTGCTCTGTGTTCAGCACCTAGTGCCACATTTTAAGAGGCATATTGACAAACCCAAGTATCTGAAGATGCTGCCAACTGGAAAGAGCTCCAGAAAAAGGATTCTATGCTCCAATTCTGGGCAGAGGGAAAAAAACTCAGAATTTTTTAAGCTGGAGAAGGAAAGGCTTTCCTTGAGTGTTTTCATGATTGAAATGTGCCTGATTCTCTGCCTTGTGATCTCCACAGCTAGGGCCACCAGAGTGCCATTTTTATTCACTCATTGCTGCTGCTGCTGCTAAGTCGCTTCAGTCGTGTCCGACTCTGAGCGACCCCATAGATGGCACCCCACCAGGCTCCCCTATCCCTGGGACTCTCCAGGCAAGAACACTGGAATGGGTTGCCATTTCCTTCTCCAATGCATGAATATGAAAAGTGAAAGTGAAGTCACTCAGTCGTGTCCGACTCTTAGCGACCCTATGGACCGCAAGCAACCTACCAGGCTCCTCCATTCATGGGATTTTCCAAGAAAGAGTACTGGAGTGGGGTGCCATTGCCTTCTCTGATTCACTCATTAAGCATCTTTAATTTGCATCATGTGAAAACGTGAATCCAGTCTCTACTAAGGGAAAGCATAAAGAACCTTGATTTAATGGCTCCCTTGTTTTGGTGTCAGGTAAAATTGTTGGTGATCACACAATAAGTTCATGGACTCTGATCCCTGTGACCAAACTATAACTGCATTCCCCACTGCAACATCTGAATCCGTGGTGTGTTCTGCATGCTTTGATTGTCTTCCTGGTGATGTTATCACCTGTCTGCCTCCTTACCTGGATTTCCGAGTCTAGTCCATTTACAGGTTCCCTGTGACTGCATCGGCATAAACATAACCTTAAGGACCTCCTCCTTAGGGAACTGTTGATCCTGAAGGCTATTCCACTGATCAGACTTGTAACCATACCTAAGTCCCAGACCCCATAGGCTCCCTTCCTACACTCATCATCTGCATGATTCAGAAGACTAAGTATGTCAGATGTAGAGAAAATAAGGTGACGGTTGTTGTTTTTTTTTAATACAATTACAATGAATATGTTTCAAATAACCAGTCTTGAAAAAAATCCCGATAAGCCTCCTTTTCAGAGAGGAAGTGAGGGCTCCTCAGGAGCTCCCATGAACCCTGGGAGTGATTGCAACAATGCCATGAAATGATTTTTGCATTGTTACAAAACTGGGCTGGATTGAGTCTAAAGTAGAGTCTCCCAAGCTTTGGTGTATTACCTATCAGCCAGGAAGCATATTTTTTAAATGGCAGAAGTCCCAGAATTCAGTGGGTGCAGACTGGAGTCCAAGAATCGGCATTTCTGACAACCCACCCCCTCTCCAAGTGATTTCAATACATGTGAGCGTGGGTTACATTGTTTAAAACACTCTTCAAAGGAGAGTAGCCAACATTTATTGAAAGCCCACTCTATATTAACAGTTTTGTGTATTTTTTCTTAATTACACCTCAAATAGTTCTTGAGAGCTGTGGCATAATTATTAAAGACCTAGGCTCAAGAACTAGACTATTAAGATTCTAATCTGACTTCTCTACTTCTTAAAATTTTTCCCATCTCAATTCCCATTTCTGCAGAATGGGGTTCATATTAGTAATGACCTCATAAAGTTATGAAGATTAAATCATTCAACTCATATAAAGTACTTAAAACAGTTCTTGGCACATAGTAAGCACTTAGCATTACTATTCCTGTGAGTACTGGAGTTCCCCCATTAATACATAAGGAAATTGAGACTCAAGGAAATGAAGTCAGTTTGCCTCGGATCGCTTGGTAGTCATGACTTCAGTCTGTCTTCAAAGATTGTCCATTATATTGTTCCTTCCAACTCTGAGAGTGTATGATACTACCAGGCAAAGAGAGCATCATTGATAGGACTGGTTGGGAAACAGATTCTAAAGATGGCCCTATTCCTGTGGGGATTGCTGCTGCTGCTGCTAAGTCACTTCAGTCATGTCTGACTCTGCACGACCCCATAGATGGCAGCCCACCAGGCTCCCCCATCCCTGGGATTCTCCAGGCAAGAATACTGGAGTGGGTTGCCATTTCCTTCTCCAGTGCGTGAAAGTGAAGTCTCTCAGTCATGTCCAACTCTTAGCGATCCCATGGACTGCAGCCCACCAGGCTCCTCTATCCATGGGATTTTCCAGGCAAGAGTACTGGAGTGGGGTGCCATGCCTTCTCCAATTCCTGTGAGGATTAGACAGACACTTATCTCAAATTCCACCAGGAATGGTTTTACAAATGAGAAAACAGGTTAAGAGAGTGAAATGATGTTGAAAAGCACTCACTCAAGGGTTTAAATCTGAACCTATGTTCCTTCTGCCCCCAACTGTGTGGCTAACCTAGAGGGAGTCACTGCCTGGAAAATCCTTCTCATCCTGCTGCTGCTGCTGCTGCTGCTGCTGCTGCTGCATCGCTTCAGTCGTGTCCGACTCTGTGCGACCCCATAGACGGCAGCCCACTAGGCTCCCATGTTTTAGAAACAAAAGTGGAATTTAGGGTGAAACTCATCCTTGTACAAAGACACTGCCACCCATAAACATGGAAAGAGCATACTTGAGAAAAATATTTATTTGCTATCCCATAGGCGAAGCCTAGAAAACTGCTAACATTTGACACTTTGAAAGTAACCTCAAAAGACAGCACCATGGGGAGAAAATCTATCTTAAAAACAAGGCAAATATAGGAAACTGGGCATAGAATGAATTGCTTCTTGGACACATACAACCTTGTTTGAAGCCTTGCCTCTGCCACTTACTAGCAGTTTTCGGAAATTCTGTTTCCTCATTTACAAGGAGATTATCACACCTATCTTGCAGAGGGTGAGATTTCAAGTGGCATCTTTTAAGCAAAGCCCCTAGAACAGCAATCATCACACGGAAAGTGATCAGTGGTCATGGCCACAAATCGGGACCTCTAAACTGCTACTGGAGGTGATGGAATTCCAGTTGAGCTATTTCAAATCCTAAAAGATGATGCTGTGAAAGTGCTACACTCAATATGCCAGCAAATTTGGAAAACTCAGCAGTGGCCACAGGACTGGAAAAGGTCAGTTTTCATTCCAATCCCAAAGAAAGGCAATGCCAAAGAATGCTCAAACTACCACACAATTGCACTCATCTCACATGCTAGTAAAGTAATGCTCAAAATTCTCCAAGCCAGGCTTCAGCAATACGTGAACCATGAACTTCCTGATGTTCAAGCTGGTTTGAGAAAAGGCAGAGGAACCAGAGATCAAATTGCCAACATCTGCTGGATCATGGAAAAAGCAAGAGAGTTCCAGAAAAACATCTATTTCTGCTTTATTGACTATGCCAAAGCCTTTGACTGTGTGGATCACAATAAACTGTGGAAAATTCTGAAAGAGATGGGAATACCAGACCACCTGACCTGCCTCTTGAGAAATCTGTATGCAGGTCAGGAAGCAACAGTTAGAACTGGACATGGAACAACAGACTGGTTCCAAATAGGAAAAGGAGTACGTCAAGGCTGTATATTGTCACCCTGCTTATTTAACTTATATGCAGAGTACATCATGAGAAACGCTGGACTGGAAGAAACACAAGCTGGAATCAAGATTGCCGGGAGAAATATCAATAACCTCAGATATGCAGATGACACCACCCTTATGGCAGAAAGTGAAGAGGAGCTAAAAAGCCTCTTGATGAAAGTGAAAGAGGAGAGTGAAAAAGTTGGCTTAAAGCTCAACATTCAGAAAACGAAGATCATGGCATCCGGTCCCATCACTTCATGGGAAATAGATGGGGAAACAGTGGAAACAGTGTCAGACTTTATTTTTTGGGGCTCCAAAATCACTGCAGATGGTGACTGCAGCCATGAAATTAAAAGACGCTTACTCCTTGGAAGAAAAGTTATGACCAACCTGGATAGTATATTCAAAAGCAGAGACATTACTTTGCCGACTAAGGTCCGCCTAGTCAAGGCTATGGTTTTTCCTGTGGTCATGTATGGATGTGAAAGTTGGACTGTGAAGAAAGCTGAGCGCCGAAGAATCGATGCTTTTGAACTGTGGTGTTGGAGAAGACTCTTGAGAGTCCCTTGGACTGCAAGGAGATCCAACCAGTCCATTCTGAAGGAGATCAACCCTGGGATTTCTTTGGAAGGAATGATGCTAAAGCTGAAACTCCAGTACTTTGGCCACCTCATGCGAAGAGTTGACTCATTGGAAAAGACTCTGATGCTGGGAGGGATTGGGGGCAGGAGGAGAAGGGGACGACCGAGGATGAGATGGCTGGATGGCATCACGGACTCGATGGACGTGAGTCTGAGTGAACTCCGGGAGATGGTGATGGACAGGGAGGCCTGGCGTGCTGCGATTCATGGGGTCGCAAAGAGTCAGACACAACTGAGCGACTGAACTGAAATTGCCACAGTAGGGAAGCACAGTGTTCATCTCATGTTCCAGAGAGCAGGGAACTTGTGTAACCATGTGGGCAGGGAAAAGGATGCTAGCAAAGAGGGTAGAGAGAAAAGTTCACAGTCTGCACATATTGCACCAAACCTTGAGATAGAGCTCTGCTGAGGAAACAATTTTGAGAATCTAATATTACTATGGTTCTTTGCCCAAGTCAGTATCTCTTTGTAAAATTCTTAGTATGACTGTCTAAATAACATGCAATCATTTCATACAATCTCCTCTAGGATGAAGAACTTGTCCTACACATCTCTCTCTTCCTAATGCTGGTTCAGTTTTAGTTCTCAATAAAGGTTTTATTGAATGAAAGAATAAAAGTGTGAATAAATGAATCAATTAATGGCATTCAGGTTTCCACAAAAGAAACCATACATAAACAAGTCCTCAGAACAAATACACTAAGGAATTTTCTAATTCAGAGGATAACAAATTTTTTTCTGTAAAAAACCATGCCATCAGTGTTCTAAGCTTTGAGGAACATACAGTCTCTGTCACGTATACTCAACTTCACCATCACAGCATGAAAGCAGCTGTGCATGCTATGAATACTACATCACTCACCCGTGTCCAACTCTGTGTGACCCCAAGGACTGTCGCCTGCCAAGCTCCTTTGTCCATGGGATTCTCCATGCAAGCATACTAGAGTGGGTTGCCATGCCTTCCTCCAGGGGATCTTCCTGACCCAGGGATCGAACCTGTGTCTCTTATATTTCCTGCATTGGCAGGCAGGTTCTTTACCAAGCAGCTATAAGCAATGCAAAAACAAATGAATGGGTCTGTGTGATTTACGGATACTGAAATTTAAATTTCCTATCATTTTCATGTGCCAAAAGATATTCTTTTAAAAAATATTTTTCAATCGTTTTAAATGTAAGGACCATTCCTAGCTCATGGTCAGTACAAAAAAAAGGCAGACTATCCTAGACTCTAGTCATTTCCACAAGCACCAGTAAATGTTTCTGTACAAAGCTGTTTCCAATTAAGAAAAGGGGGCTGAGTTTAAAGCCATTTCTTCAGTGCTCCTAAATCTTTTTTTATACCCATGTTTAAAATAAATCTCAAGCTCAAATACATACAAATGGTAGCTTTCTTCTAGCTTTCAACCTCCAATGGTTGATGTGATATGCCTGCCTCATGATATAGACACATGAGAGCCTTTACTAGAAATATAAGTAGAAAAAACACACTCTAAGAGATATATTCCCTTAAATGTAAACATTTCTTCTAAATGATCATTTACTGGGAAAGTCAAATGTTCCATGAATATAAGGGTAACTAGGTATCCATTAGGATCTTCTTAAGGGAGCCTAAACTTCATGATAGGCTGTTCATTTTAAACTCATGCATAGAATCTAAATGAATTAACCATCTACATTTAGAAAGTTCAGATAAGCATCCATATGGTTACCTACACTGCATTTCTCTTATCTCTAAAATGTCAGTGCAGGAAAAAACAGGAACAGGATATCTGTGAGATTTAAATCTCTGCTAATCTAGTCAGTTTGTACACTGGCTATAAATAGAAACCGAAAACCATAACTATGAAGAATGAGACAATCTTTAGGCATTTAGAAAAATCAAACAAGTAGTCTTATCACATGCACTCACTTTTATTTTAAAACAGCATTATTTATGGCCTGCTGGAGGCAAAGGCATAATCTTAGAAGGGCTAATCTTAGTAGCTAAAATTTAGAAATAGAAAGAGAATTTTATTTAAAAGTTCGTCTGGCGCTCATTCCAAATTTACCACTGACTCACCTGAACACTGGCAAGTTAGAACCTCTTGAATCAAAATCTCTTCATTGTTAACTTCTCATGATAATTATTTTGGTTAACTTCTTGTGATTCAGAGAATACTTTAATACTACATCTGCTGAGCTGGATAAGAACCAGAGGTTGTATTTGACAGAAGACTCAGGATCAGTAATTCCAGATCCCCACCACTAGATAAACCAACAGTCAGTCTTCAAGGTTCCTGATTGTCTGTTACTTGCTTTTTTTATATGTACTAATTCATGTTGGTCATGAATACATAGATGTAGGATGTAATAACTAATATCAAATAACTAGTTATCCCTGGTGGCTCAGCTGGTAAAGAATCCGTCTGCAATGCAGGACACCCGGGTTCAGTCCCTGGGTTGGGAAGGTCCCCTGGAGAAGGGTAAGGATACCCACTTCAGTATTCTGGCCTGGAGAATTCCATGGACTGTATAGTCCATGGGGTGGCAAAGAGTCACACAGAACTGAGCAACTTTCACTTTCAATAACTAATTATCTAGTATTATAACACTGTTCAAGTTATGGTCCATAGGAAGTCAAAAATACATAGGATTTTTATTATCTCTCTTCCTTCTCTTGGTTCCTGAAATCCCTTGAGAGTACCTGTTCAGATTGTAGCATTTATTCTTTTACCCGGAGTTCCTAACTTTCTAAGCAGCCTAACATCTTAAAATGTTTTACATGATTTATTTGTCAATGAATAAATATCCATTTTGTTTGTTTTTTACTACTCTATCCTAAGTAGTATATCTAAAAAGCAAACAATATAGACTGCAAGGAGATTAAACCAGTTAATCCTAAAGGAAATCAACCCTAAATATTCATTGGAAGGACTGATGCTGAAGCTGAAGCTCCAATACTTTGGCCACCCCATGTAAAGAGCCAACTCATTGGAAAACACCCTAATCCTGGGGAAGATTGAAGGCAAAGGAGAAGGGGGCAGCAGAGGATGAAATGGTTACGTAGTTATCACCAAGTCAATGGACATGAATTTAAGCAAACTTCAGGAGATAGTGAAAGACAGAGAAGCCTGGTGTGCTGCAACCCATGTAGCTGCAAAGAGTTCCCACTGCTGGGCATACACACCGAGGAAACCAGAATGGAAAGAGACACGTGTACCCCAATGTTCACCTCAGCACTGTATATAATAGCCAGGACGTGGAAGCAACCTAGATGCCCATCAGCAGATGAATGGATAAGAAAGCTGTGGTACACATACACAATGGAGTATTACTCAGCCATTAAAAAAGAATACATTTGAATCAGTTCTCATGAAGTGGATGAAACTGGAGCCGATTATACAGAGTGAAGTAAGCCAGAAAGAAAAATACCAATACAGTTTACTAACATATATATATGGAATTTAGAAAGATGGTAATGATAACCCTGTATGCGAGACAGCAAAAGAGACACAGATGTATAGAACAGTCTTTTGGACTCTGTGGGAGAGGGAGAGGGTGGAATGATTTGGGACAACGGCTTTGAAACATGTATAATATCATATAAGAAACGAATTGCCAGTCTAGGTTAAATGCAGGATACAGGATGCTTGGGGCTGGTGCACTGGGATGACCCAGAGGGATGGTATGGGGAGAGAGGTGGGAGGGGGGGTTCAGGATTGGGAACACGTGTACACCCGTGGCGGATTCATGTTGATGTATGGCAAAACCAATACAATATTGCAAAGTAAAAAATAAATAAATAAATAAATAATAAAAAAATTCTTTTAAAGAATTGGACACAACTTAGTGACTGAACAACAAAAACCCCCAATCGATCCCATCTCAAGAGATTACCAATGTTTAGTGTGTGGTATCTAATCTCCCAGACCTGTCTCTGTATGCATTAAGGCATTCACCAACATATATATCTACATATTGATTTTTGCTTACTTCATTTTTTTAACTTGGATTATCTTTTATATATTACTCTGCAATTTGTTTTATTTCACTTAAAATGTATCTGGGACATGCTAGCAGATGAATATATATTATATACACACATATATATAATTGAGTTGACCTTATTCTGTTTTGATATCTGCATAATATTCCACAGAGTGGACTTTTAAAATAAATATTTTCAATAATTCTCTAAATGAATAGACTTCTGGATTTTTTCCCAGGTGTTTCCACTACAAACATCCATACACAGTTGACCCTTGAACAACCTATGGTTTGGGGCACTGACCCTCCTTGCAGTCTAAAATCTGCATGTAGTATATATATAGCCAGTCTTCTGTATATATGATCCCCCCATAAACTCAGTTCCACATCTGTGGATTCAACCACAGGTGGATTGCATAGTACTATAGTATTTACTATCAAAAAAAATCTGTGTATACATGGACCTGTGCAGCTTAAACCTGCAGTGTTCAAAGGTCAACAGTGTATGTTTCTTTATGCAGTTGGGCAAATATTAATATTTCTCTTGGACATAATCCCAAAATAGGAATTTACTGACAAATAACTTTCCTAAAGATTAAATGAGCTCACTCCAGGTATATGTGAATATTAACATTATTAAACTCTTTAATGGTTTCCAATATAATGGGCGAAAAATATTTGATTAGTGCTTTATGATGTATTTTCTTCATCAATAGTGTGATTATATTTTAAAGTGTTTATTAAACATTTTACTTTATTTCTTCCATTAGGCTTTTTTGTCTTTTTGTTAATCAATGTGTAGCAACACTTTAAAGGTTTGCAACAATAACCCTTTGTCATTAGTATTGAAAACATTTTCTCCAAATTTGTCGTTTGACTCTTCTAATGATATAGTTGAACATATACAGAAATTTAATTTTTGTAGTCAACCATCTATTTATTTCTTTAAAGGCTCTGAAATGAAGTGAAGCGAAGTTGCTCAGTCGTGTCCAACTCTTTGTGACCCCGTGGACTATACCCTACCAGGCTCCTCCACCCACGGAATTCTCCAGGCAAGAATAATGGAGTGGGTTGCCATTTCCTTCTCCAGGGGATCTTCGCGACTAAGGGATTGAAACTGGGTCTCCCACATTACAAGCACACGCTTTACTGTCTGAACCACCAGGGAACCCCTAAGATCTCTAAGGCTCCTTCTTTCTTAATTTCCCTTTTCTTTTGTTTACACTTTTATTTTCCTTCAGTTTTATAACTGACATGTAGCACTCTATAGGTTGCATAAGTACAGCATAATGATTTCACTTACATACAAAATGAAATGATGGTCACAATAAATTTAAAGAACATCTGCCACCTCACATACACACAAAAAATTTTTAAATAGAAAAAAAATGTTCTTGTGATACATGTATATGTATAGCTGACTCACTTTGCTGTACACCAGAAACACAGCACTGCAAATCAACCAAAAATTTAGTTAAATGAAGAAAGTAGGGAAAACCGCTAGACCATTCAGGTATGACTTAAATCAAATCCCTTATGATTATACAGTGGAAGTGAGAAATAGATTTAAGGGCCTAGATCTGATACATAGAGTTCCTGATGAACTATGGAATGAGGTTCGTGACATTGTACAGGAGACAGGGATCAAGACCATCCCCAAGGAAAAAAAATGCAAAAAAGCAAAATGGCTGTCTGGAGAAGCCTTACAAATAGCACTGAAAAGAAGAGAGGTGAAAAGCAAAGGAGAAAAGAAAAGATATAAGCATCTGAATGCAGAGTTCCAAAGAATAGCAAGAAGAGATAAGAAAGCCTTCTTCAGCAATCAATGCAAAGAGATAGAGGAAAACAACAGAATGGGAAAGACTAGAGATCTCTTCAAGAGAATTGGAGATACCAAGGGAACATTTCATGCAAAGATGGGCTCGATAAAGGATAGAAATGGTATGGACCTAACAGAAGCAGAAGATATTAAGAAGAGGTGGCAAGAATACACAGAAGAACTGTACAGAAAAGATCTTCACGACCCAGATAATCATGAGGATGTGATCACTAATCTAGAGCCAGACATCTTGGAATGTGAAGTCAAGTGGGCCTTAGAAAGCATCACTAAGAACAAAGCTAGTGGAGGTGATGGAATTCC
>SJYX01000218.1:141328-191608 GCA_006410675.1 Oreotragus oreotragus
TATGCTCTCATTAGTGATATAGCTCTAGGCTATCCCTGAGGTTCTACCTGTCTCAGATTCTCCATCTGTAAAAAGGAGATAATAATTCCTCTCTGGTTCAGACAGGAAAGAATCTGCCCGCAATGCAGGATACCTCAGTTCAATCCCTGGGTTGAGAAGATCCCCTGGAGAAGGGAATGGCAACCCACTCCAGTATTCTTGCCTGGAGAATCCCATGGACAGAGGAACTGGTGAGCTACAGTCCATGGGGTTGCAAAGAGAAGGACATGACTGACTGATTAACACTTTCATGCAAAGTGTATTCATAATTCTTAGGAACAAATGGGATCAAACACAACAATGTAGCAAAAGCACTTTGTAGATGTTTAAAAAAGTTAAACACAAATACTCTTTTCTAGCACACATATGGCAAACTTTGGCACAGGGACTATACAAGAGAGGGATTAAAAGAAAAAATTTAAATAAGACTAAACAAAGACATCGTAGCTTCTCTCCTAGCTAGCCTAGAAAATTAGTTATACAGCTACTATTTTATTAACAGTATTAGTGAGGAGGAATTCGGATAGGAAGGTCCAAGAATGTCATTACATTAGGTTAATTTGTCACTCCAGAAAGATACACACTGAAAATTTCAGGAAATATACATCCTGTATTCTTGGATTTCTGATTGAGACATTATAACTCATTTTATATGGCCTTCTCACCAGCAGTAATATTATTTTATTTTTATTTCATTTTACTACTGTTTCAAACTTATCATCATACCAAATGAACCTTTATCAAATTCTTCCTACAAAATTCCATGTCTGTCTGTCTCAGCTTCCACGGCACATTTTTGCAAGTTAAGTCAATGTCTACCTCAGCCCTTCTATTATAAATTTGTGTTTTAGGGTTTCAAACTCATCTGTAAAAATTGACTAAGGCTGAAACTTGGCAAACAGCTTAAAAGCACATTTTCTTTTACCATTTTTCAAGAAAATCCATATAGCTATTTCTAAATTCCTGTATATCAGGCTCAAACAAAACATATCTTGGCCAACACAAGACACTTATTTAAATTAATTCACATCATAAACAGGGGTGTTTTAATGCAGTGTTTCCATGCCTGGCTCTCATCTCTCCTCCAAGTCCTTCAGCCACCACCCTGGGTGGCTGCCTGATCACCTGGTGTCCGGCCTCTCTGACACCTGTGGCCCAACCTTGGAACCATCATAAAAGCTAATGTTTCATGCTGTCTTAGGGCTGCGAGTTTCCTGGAAGCTGCCAACTGAATTGACACATCAAGAATATCCTTGGCTCAGCCCTGTTTCCCCTCTGTCCTACCCAAAGACATGCCCATTTAGTACTGCGGTCACCTCCATAAGCCCCTGGAGGCAGCATCTGAAAAAAACTGCTTCTCACCCCTGTAGGCAGAGCTGTCTCTAATCTGACAAATCATGCCATGGCTCTGAACTGTTGGAAAAGAATTCTCCACGGGTCTCCCTTGTCTTTCCACATCTTGCAAATGAGGCATCCACTGTTCCAGATGACCTTTTCAAGGATGTTTATATAGTGAACAGCCTTGGAAGGCAGAGATAGGGTCTGCCTCTGGGGAAAGGGGCATGCATGCTTGCTTTGCAGCATCATAAAAGATAATGTCTCACAAAATAAAGGCTAGGCATGCTTGCTGCCCACTATGGTGGACTCAGGCTCCTAAACTCCTAAACAGGAGCAGTCCTCACCTGCCTCTCCAAGCACCATCTGGCCTTCTTCACATTCATCCTGCAGGAAGAGGGCCTTGAGGAAAGTGAAAGTGTTCGTCATTCAGTTGTGTCTGATTCTTTGTGACCACATGCACTGCAGCCTGCCAGGCTCCTCTGTCCATGGAAATCTCCAGGCAAGAACACTGGAGTGGGTTATCACTCCCTTCTCCAGGGGATCTTCCCGACCCAGGGATTGAACCCAGGTCTTCCGCATTGCAGGCAGATGCTTTACTCTTTGAGCCACCAGGGAAGCCCACATAAATGCCTGTCTCTTATACACATCTAGATGTGTATAAGAGACAGATAGAACTGAACGAGAAAAAAAAAAAAAAAACTGAACGAGGGAAAACACTTCTGTGTGATGTTTGTGTATTTACATATTTTATTGCTTATTTTAATGGAGCTAATTCCATTGTAATCGTAACCTAAACTAGAAATTACCATGTCAACAATAAACTGTTTACATAATAATGTTGTACCAAGTTGGGACATTGTTTGACAATTCATTACCATATGCTCTCATTAGTGATATAGCTCTAGGCTATCCCTGAGGTTCTACCTGTCTCAGATTCTCCATCTGTAAAAAGGAGATAATAATTCCTCTCTGGTTCAGACAGGAAAGAATCTGCCCGCAATGCAGGATACCTCAGTTCAATCCCTGGGTTGAGAAGATCCCCTGGAGAAGGGAATGGCAACCCACTCCAGTATTCTTGCCTGGAGAATCCCATGGACAGAGGAATTGGTGAGCTACAGTCCATGGGGTTGCAAAGAGAAGGACATGACTGACTGATTAACACTTTCATGCAAAGTGTATTCATAATTCTTAGGAACAAATGGGATCAAACACAACAATGTAGCAAAAGCACTTTGTAGATGTTTAAAAAAGTTAAACACAAATACTCTTTTCTAGCACACATATGGCAAACTTTGGCACAGGGACTATACAAGAGAGGGATTAAAAGAAAAAATTTAAATAAGACTAAACAAAGACATCGTAGCTTCTCTCCTAGCTAGCCTAGAAAATTAGTTATACAGCTACTATTTTATTAACAGTATTAGTGAGGAGGAATTCGGATAGGAAGGTCCAAGAATGTCATTACATTAGGTTAATTTGTCACTCCAGAAAGATACACACTGAAAATTTCAGGAAATATACATCCTGTATTCTTGGATTTCTGATTGAGACATTATAACTCATTTTATATGGCCTTCTCACCAGCAGTAATATTATTTTATTTTTATTTCATTTTACTACTGTTTCAAACTTATCATCATACCAAATGAACCTTTATCAAATTCTTCCTACAAAATTCCATGTCTGTCTGTCTCAGCTTCCACGGCACATTTTTGCAAGTTAAGTCAATGTCTACCTCAGCCCTTCTATTATAAATTTGTGTTTTAGGGTTTCAAACTCATCTGTAAAAATTGACTAAGGCTGAAACTTGGCAAACAGCTTAAAAGCACATTTTCTTTTACCATTTTTCAAGAAAATCCATATAGCTATTTCTAAATTCCTGTATATCAGGCTCAAACAAAACATATCTTGGCCAACACAAGACACTTAATGCAATGTTTCCATGCCTGGCTCTCATCTCTCCTCCAAGTCCTTCAGCCACCACCCTGGGTGGTTGCCTGATCACCTGGTGTCCGGCCTCTCTGACACCTGCGGCCCAACCTTGGAACCATGAGACGCCTAGCTAATGTTTCATGCTGTCTTAGGGCTGCGAGTTTCCTGGAAGCTGCCAACTGAATTGACACATCAAGAATATCCTTGGCTCAGCCCTATTTCCCCTCTGTCCTACCCAAATACATGCCCATTTAGTACTGCGGTCACCTCCATAAGCCCCTGGAGGCAGCATCTGAAAAAACTGCTTCTCACCCCTGTAGGCAGAGCTGTCTCTGATCTGACAAATCATGCCATGGCTCTGAACTGTTGGAAAAGAATTCTCCACGGGTCTCCCTTGTCTTTCCANAGACACAGAACTTCAGATCCAAGTACTAACATCAAAGATTTCAAGGGAGGAAAGGAAGCCAGGTTGAAAAAGAAGGGGGAGGAGGCGGGAGAGGGGGGCAAAAGGGGTGGCCTTACAGACGTCTCCTGCCACCTACAGATACCCAGGCATTACGGGACTTTTCCCTGGGCCTCCAGAGAAGGGAGGACTGGAACTCGGCCCTACCAGAAATACCAGAACCAGAATTCGAGTTCTCTGCCAAGAAGAGGTGATCAGTCTCCAATCCCCAGCTCAGGCTGAGGGCCCTTCGACCAGATTCCTGCGTCCAGGACAGGGGGACTAGAAAAACAGGGAAGGATAGGAAGGGTTAAGGAGAGGAAAGAGAGAGGCAAGGGGCGAGAGGTCAATAAAGTCTCTTGTTCCTTACCGGTCGGGGCACTCTGGCCAGTTGTCTGCATCAAGAGGAGACCAAGGACAAAAGGGTCCCACTGGGTCTGGGCCATTGGCAGGCAAGCTGGCCCCTGAGTACCCTGAGTGGTCAGGATGTCAGTCTCGGCGAAGAAGAGTCCCACCAGAGTCACCATTTGTTGCAGGAAGAGGGACCCCTTCCAGGGCCCGAAACTGGGCTCTTGTCTAACACTCGGAAATGAATTGTCCGAGGAGACACATGTGCAGACAAAGCAAGAGATTTTATTGGGAAAGGGCACCGGGTGGAGAGCAGCAGGGTAAGGAACCCAGGAGAACTGCTCTGCCACATGGCTCGCAATGTACACGCGGTGCCTCCTTTAGACCTTTCCCGAACTCTTCCAGTTGGTGGAGGCTTATTAGTTCCGTATTCCTTATCAGGATCTCCTGTCATAAAACAACTCATGCAAATGGTTACTCTGGTGCCTGGCCAGGGTGTGCAGTTTCAATCAGTGTGCTTCCCCTAACAATTCCCCCCCTGCAAGATGGGGTATAGCGGCACCGTTGGTTCAGGCTCCTTGGGATTCTTCAGGTTCTTTCCTACACGTGTCGCCAACACCTGAGCGGTAGAAAATCCCTGTTGAGGCAAAAAAGGTTTTACCCAAGGAGGAGGGGCTTGGTCAGGGTGTCTGATCCGCGGTTGGAAGATGATATCTCAGACTCGGTGTACAGTTCCCAAGTCAAAGGTGCCTTCTGAGGGCCAGCCTACATGGAGGGCCGGCCATTCTGCACTGCAAACAGTGATTAATTTATTCCTTTTAATTTCTACACTGAGGTCATGAACGTGCATCTTGACCTCCTTAAAATTATCAGTAACCAAGGATAGAGGTGTGGGGCTAGAATGGCATTGCCCTATTGTCCCTGGATCGGTCAGATGTTGGTAAATTAACACAGACAATACAAACAGCCACACAGACAGACAGAGAGACAGGAGAAATAACACCTCCGGGAGTCCGGAGGCAAAACCGAAAGACGACGGCCTCCAGCCATTCAGCGGGAGTGACCCGCTATTGTCTACAGAGAACAGGGGCACTCTGTCCCCCTCCCGCCGGGGTCGGGGACGTCTCCCAACGACCCCCACCGGTGACTCATGGGTGCGTCAGCCTGAGTCATATACCGTCTCAGAAAATAGGCCCTGTCAGAAACGAAAAGAAAGACATAAACAAGCTTACTGGCTTACCGGCTACAGATGACTCTCCGGATCGGTCTTCCTGTGGAGCCGGTGGGAGATCCTGGACGAGCCCCCAAATGTTATGTCCAAGTTGCGAAATCTCCCAATGACCACCAGGGAGCCGATATCCGATGCAAAAGCAAGAGAGTTTTTATTGCCAAACTCAAGCTGGGGCTCCCACCAATACCGACACAACAGCTATAGGGAGGAGCCCTGGGTTTTGGATTACATTGCTTATATAGGGAGTATACATGGGAAAAAAGGGATTTTTAGGTAGGGGAACGTCTGATTGGTCACTTCCTTTCGAAGGGTTGTGTGTTGGTTCTTGATTGGTCCCTATTGTCTAGGTAGACCACAAGTTCCTGAGCATTAAGTCAGGAGATTTTGGTCTGGGGTCCGATTGGCTCATGGGTGGGGGCGTGAGGTCAGGGGATTCTCAAAGGCTCTTGGATTTCCAAAGGCTCTTTTCCCAGAACCTTACAAAATGGAGTTTTTCTGTTAACAAAATGGAGTAGCTTAGATTCTTCACTTTCAGCTCCCATATCCTCACTCCTGGCCCCTGAGGAGTATTCTCAGAGGTCCTCTCTCTATTTCTTCCCCTTGTCTTAACTGAGGACCTAACTCTCTCTCACTTTGCTGTCAACTAATCCCCATAAGAAGGTTATAAACCTTTTGTTAAAAACATTTATTGGGCATTCACTGTGTATCAGGCCCAATACTGGGTGTTATTCCTCCCAGAGAGATTCTTAATGACCCAAGGGACTTAAAACCCAAAATAATAAATCCTTTGGTGAAATTTTAAGCCCTGGGATATCTGATAAGGCCTGTATTTGGGACCAGGGAACCATTCAAATATCCATGATAGCATTTTCAAACTTTGATAAATTCCTATAAGCCTTATTAAATTTCACCTTACTCCCACCTTTCCCACCCTCAAGATGAGACAAATTATACCTTTCATATTTCTCTGTGTCTTTATATGGAGGGAGGGATTAAGTTTACCAGAGCCGTTGCAGGAAACAATGGATTTGACTAATCTATCCCTTAGTCTCTATCAGAAATAAAAATGTAAACAGAATGAATCTCTATGATTTCACACTATTTTGTGTTTTATGACTTTTCTCCATGTAGAAGAAGAGTTATAGCAGCTATATCCCTTTGACTTCAACTTTCTTTGCATAAAGATTTAAAAATCATGATGATGTTAATATAGACACAGTTTTCTAATTCTGTCTGCTAAACTACTGCTAAATTTAATACCTATATGATGGTAAAGTTTTCTTCGCCATGAAAATGTTGGTTGCCATTGTATTTAGTATGAAATCAGCCCCCAATTTTTTTTTACTTTTAAAAATGGTGTGGGAGGGGGGGGTTCATGTTTGGGAGTTCATGTACACCCATGATGGATTCATGTCAATGTATGCCAAAACCAATACAGTACTGTAAAGTAAAATAAAGTAAAAATAAAAATTTAAAAAATAATAATAAGTAAAAAAATAAAACTGGAAGGGAATTCATTCAAAATTGTATGGGCTAGGGGCTTGCCTGGTGGCTGAGTGGTAAAGAATTCACCTGCCATGCAGGAGACACGAGTTCGATTCCTGATTCAGGAGGATCCCATGTGCTGGGGAGCAACTAAGTCACAACAACTAAGCCTGTGCCCTAGAGCTCAGGATCCACAACTACTGCAGCCGCTGCACCCTGGAGGCCGTGCTCCACGGAAGAGCCACCGCAGTGAGACGGCCACGCTCAGCAACTAGAAAGCTGCCCCCACTCTCTGCAACTGAGAAAGCCCAGGCAGCAATGGAGACCCAGCACAGCCAAAACAATAAATAGACAAAGTTTTCAAGAGACTGTGTGGGTTAGAATTAAATTTGTTTAAATACATTCAACATCTGAGTATTTTAAATTGATCTCCTTATTTAAAATATTTGCTTTCTTAAGCTGCATGTACTAAATAAATGAATTATTTATGTTTTCCCCTAACTTTTCAGTAAAACAGGATGTATACTTTCTTAAAGTAGAAAGTGATCTGAATTCCAACAGTTTTGCCCCTACTTCTTAAATTTTCATAGGCCAGGTCCAAAAAGAATCTCTGACATCACCAGGCATCTCTTTTTTCCCCTTACTTTTCTCCTTTTCTTTCTTTTTTTTTTTTTTCTTAAGCATTGACAGAACTGGTGTATTTTCCTCTTATAGAACTGAATGAGGGAAAAAAAAAAACTGAATGAGGGAAAACACTTCTGTGTGATGTTTGTGTATTTACATATTTTATTGCTTATTTTAATGGAGCTAATTCCATTGTAATCGTAACCTAAACTAGAAATTACCATGTCAACAATAAACTGTTTACATAATAATGTTGTACCAAGTTGGGACATTGTTTGACAATTCATTACCATATGCTCTCATTAGTGATATAGCTCTAGGCTATCCCTGAGGTTCTACCTGTCTCAGATTCTCCATCTGTAAAAAGGAGATAATAATTCCTCTATGGTTCAGACAGGAAAGAATCTGCCCGCAATGCAGGATACCTCAGTTCAATCCCTGGGTTGAGAAGATCCCCTGGAGAAGGGAATGGCAACCCACTCCAGTATTCTTGCCTGGAGAATCCCATGGACAGAGGAATTGGTGAGCTACAGTCCATGGGGTTGCAAAGAGAAGGACATGACTGACTGATTAACACTTTCATGCAAAGTGTATTCATAATTCTTAGGAACAAATGGGATCAAACACAACAATGTAGCAAAAGCACTTTGTAGATGTTTAAAAAAGTTAAACACAAATACTCTTTTCTAGCACACATATGGCAAACTTTGGCACAGGGACTATACAAGAGAGGGATTAAAAGAAAAAATTTAAATAAGACTAAACAAAGACATCGTAGCTTCTCTCCTAGCTAGCCTAGAAAATTAGTTATACAGCTACTATTTTATTAACAGTATTAGTGAGGAGGAATTCGGATAGGAAGGTCCAAGAATGTCATTACATTAGGTTAATTTGTCACTCCAGAAAGATACACACTGAAAATTTCAGGAAATATACATCCTGTATTCTTGGATTTCTGATTGAGACATTATAACTCATTTTATATGGCCTTCTCACCAGCAGTAATATTATTTTATTTTTATTTCATTTTACTACTGTTTCAAACTTATCATCATACCAAATGAACCTTTATCAAATTCTTCCTACAAAATTCCATGTCTGTCTGTCTCAGCTTCCACGGCACATTTTTGCAAGTTAAGTCAATGTCTACCTCAGCCCTTCTATTATAAATTTGTGTTTTAGGGTTTCAAACTCATCTGTAAAAATTGACTAAGGCTGAAACTTGGCAAACAGCTTAGAAGCACATTTTCTTTTACCATTTTTCAAGAAAATCCATATAGCTATTTCTAAATTCCTGTATATCAGGCTCAAACAAAACATATCTTGGCCAACACAAGACACTTAATGCAATGTTTCCATGCCTGGCTCTCATCTCTCCTCCAAGTCCTTCAGCCACCACCCTGGGTGGTTGCCTGATCACCTGGTGTCCGGCCTCTCTGACACCTGCGGCCCAACCTTGGAACCATGAGACGCCTAGCTAATGTTTCATGCTGTCTTAGGGCTGCGAGTTTCCTGGAAGCTGCCAACTGAATTGACACATCAAGAATATCCTTGGCTCAGCCCTATTTCCCCTCTGTCCTACCCAAATACATGCCCATTTAGTACTGCGGTCACCTCCATAAGCCCCTGGAGGCAGCATCTGAAAAAACTGCTTCTCACCCCTGTAGGCAGAGCTGTCTCTGATCTGACAAATCATGCCATGGCTCTGAACTGTTGGAAAAGAATTCTCCACGGGTCTCCCTNAAATACTCTTTTCTAGCACACATATGGCAAACTTTGGCACAGGGACTATACAAGAGAGGGATTAAAAGAAAAAATTTAAATAAGACTAAACAAAGACATCGTAGCTTCTCTCCTAGCTAGCCTAGAAAATTAGTTATACAGCTACTATTTTATTAACAGTATTAGTGAGGAGGAATTCGGATAGGAAGGTCCAAGAATGTCATTACATTAGGTTAATTTGTCACTCCAGAAAGATACACACTGAAAATTTCAGGAAATATACATCCTGTATTCTTGGATTTCTGATTGAGACATTATAACTCATTTTATATGGCCTTCTCACCAGCAGTAATATTATTTTATTTTTATTTCATTTTACTACTGTTTCAAACTTATCATCATACCAAATGAACCTTTATCAAATTCTTCCTACAAAATTCCATGTCTGTCTGTCTCAGCTTCCACGGCACATTTTTGCAAGTTAAGTCAATGTCTACCTCAGCCCTTCTATTATAAATTTGTGTTTTAGGGTTTCAAACTCATCTGTAAAAATTGACTAAGGCTGAAACTTGGCAAACAGCTTAGAAGCACATTTTCTTTTACCATTTTTCAAGAAAATCCATATAGCTATTTCTAAATTCCTGTATATCAGGCTCAAACAAAACATATCTTGGCCAACACAAGACACTTATTTAAATTAATTCACATCATAAACAGGGGTGTTTTAATGCAGTGTTTCCATGCCTGGCTCTCATCTCTCCTCCAAGTCCTTCAGCCACCACCCTGGGTGGCTGCCTGATCACCTGGTGTCCGGCCTCTCTGACACCTGTGGCCCAACCTTGGAACCATCATAAAAGCTAATGTTTCATGCTGTCTTAGGGCTGTGAGTTTTCTGGAAGCTGCCAACTGAATTGACACATCAAGAATATCCTTGGCTCAGCCCTGTTTCCCCTCTGTCCTACCCAAAGACATGCCCATTTAGTACTGCGGTCACCTCCATAAGCCCCTGGAGGCAGCATCTGAAAAAAACTGCTTCTCACCCCTGTAGGCAGAGCTGTCTCTAATCTGACAAATCATGCCATGGCTCTGAACTGTTGGAAAAGAATTCTCCACGGGTCTCCCTTGTCTTTCCACATCTTGCAAATGAGGCATCCACTGTTCCAGATGACCTTTTCAAGGATGTTTATATAGTGAACAGCCTTGGAAGGCAGAGATAGGGTCTGCCTCTGGGGAAAGGGGCATGCATGCTTGCTTTGCAGCATCATAAAAGATAATGTCTCACAAAATAAAGGCTAGGCATGCTTGCTGCCCACTATGGTGGACTCAGGCTCCTAAACTCCTAAACAGGAGCAGTCCTCACGTGCCTCTCCAAGCACCATCTGGCCTTCTTCACATTCATCCTGCAGGAAGAGGGCCTTGAGGAAAGTGAAAGTGTTCGTCACTCAGTTGTGTCTGACTCTTTGTGACCACATGCACTGCAGCCTGCCAGGCTCCTCTGTCCATGGAAATCTCCAGACAAGAACACTGGAGTGGGTTATCATTCCCTTCTCCAGGGGATCTTCCCGACCCAGGGATTGAACCCAGGTCTTCCGCATTGCAGGCAGATGCTTTACTCTTTGAGCCACCAGGGAAGCCCACATAAATGCTGACTCTCCTGCAATTCCTATTACTATGAGTCCTTTACCTCTGATCCAGGTATCTCATCTCTTCTGACAAGATTCATGAAACCCCAGCAGGTTAACTTGTTAGCCTCCAAATAGGATGAAAGACTCTTACAAGGACGATGAAACTGAGAGCACACAAACTGTCTCTGCCACTAGAATGTAAGCTTCTTCCAGGCTGAGACCATGTTTAGTCTGTCGTTTAATCATTCAGTCATACCCAGCTCTTTGTGACCTGGGACTGTAGCCCACCAGGCTCCTCTGTCCATGAGATTCCTCAAGCAGGAATACTGGAGTGAGTTGCCATTCCCTTCTTCAGGTCTTCCCAGCACAAGGATTGAAACCACATCTCATGCACTAGCAGGCAGATTCTCTACCACTGAGCCCCCAGGGAGCACATAGCGTTACTTTACTTATCACTTATTGCTATAGCCAAGAACTCAGACCAGTGCCTAGTAAACAAATGCTGCTCAGTAAATATTTCTTGAATCAGTATGTGGTAGAGATGGAAATTCAAAACTGAGGAGGAGTAATCTTGGGGGGCTTCTTGGTGACAACAGGTTTAGTAAAGGAAGTGACATTTAAGGAATGAACACTGATTCCTCCTCTAACCTACTCTCTGCTCCACTGTGAGAATTTGAAAATATCATTCGGAGACACTTTTAGATTGCTAGTAGAAACACATCTTACAGCATCCTATAGCTTTTCTTCTTTGCCTCTAGTGGATCACACAATGTAACCTCAAAGATACCGTATCCTCTGTGGTTATCTCCTTTTGAATCTCAGCTTCTTAAATGTTTCTACTCTCCCTCCCCAAAGGGCAGAATTGGAGCAGCAAAGTGAATGACAGCTCCTGAATTGCCAGTCTGTGTTCGATACAGTATACACGATGCTTGGGGCTGGTGCACTGGGATGATCCAGAGAGATGATATGGGGTGGGAGATGGGAGGGGGGTTCAAGATTGGGAACTCATGTACACCCTTGGCGGATTCATGTCAATGTATGGCAAAACCAATACAGTATTGTAAAGTAAAATAAAGTAAAAATAAAAATAAAAAACACATCTGTCAAAGGACAACCAGGGTATATTCCCTTAAAATACTGAAATTAATTTTTCCTGAATTTTTCCCAAAATTAAAAAAAAGATTCCCCCCACCATGGGTTCTTTGATCTGACTTCATGAAAACATGCAATTTTCTATTCTATTTGCAGAGAAAGGTTTTTAATTCCTAATAAGAGTTTAGAAGGCCCGAGGCTAATTTGGAGACAGTTTTAACACTGAAAAGGCCAGCATGCTTATGTTCAGGAACAGCAGCCAAGTTGGGCAGAGACAAGAGAGGATGTGAAGTGGATGGTGACTGCAGAAGAAAAGGACAGAAAGCAATTACCTGCCTCGGTCTGAGCAGGGATCCTGGTATGGTCAGCACAAAAGTTCATAAGGAAACTTTAAATCTCAAACACAAAACCCTGCGAGAATCATATTGTCGTTGGGTTGAGATGTTCCTTAGGATTCACGATGCAAAAAAGCAGAACTTGTTAATATAGCTCTGATAATCCTTTGTTTTCCTTTAAACTGTTTCAGAAGGCTTCCACTCTTCCCATTATTTTTAGTCTCAGATGGAAAACCTTAAACACTCACACTTCACTGCCAACCTACAAACAAAAACCAATCACAACATACAAACGGCTAAGGAGTCAGTGGACGTAGACGTCGTGGGGAGATGAGAAGCCGACAGTTTTACTTACCAATTCGTCTCCGGTTTTACATCTTTCCAGCTTCAGAAGAGCAAATTCCTAACGAATGGGTTTGAAGAGTTTGAAAAGTTTGACATGGATGTCATGTTCATGACAGAGAAGGATTAATAGCGCTTGGCCTGCAGCGAGCACACGTCCAGGCAGGTGGCAGGCAGGATCCCACTCTGCAGAGCCAGGACACCCCAGGCGAGCCCTGCTTACCCAACCCCTGGCCTCCCCTTCAACAGACACTGCCAGCTGGAGCAAAACGAGCCAAATGGTGTGGTGGTTTTCTAATGAGGCTAAGCAGGGAGAGAACGAACCAAGTAAATTTTTTCTCATGGCCAAGGCAAAGCTAAGTTATAAACTCAGACCTCCAGAGGTGAGAGGCTTATGCACTCACCAGCTGCCACTCCTGCCCTTCACACGAAGCCTCGGAGTGTGGCCATGCGCTTAGAACTCTTAAAACGGGTGCCAGGAGTTCCCTTGAAAATAGCTTTTCATTCTGGGCAGTGAAGCAACCTCTGGGTGTGAAGTCACGTCTGAGGTTTACAAACTATTACTGACATCGATAAAAGGCAACATTTGTTACCCTCCTTTCAGTATCCTCTAGGCGTACTGGCACTCATTAAATGCTTCCTAAAAATATCATTTGGCAAACTTTCATGTTTTGTCTGTAAAGGCTTAAGTACATCATTCAGGTCATTTTAGAAGGCTGCTATAAAAATTTAAGTATGTGCTTTCATTAAATCAGTTTGTTTCCTTTTAATTAATCTGCAGAACTCTTTCTCTCTGCCCAAAAGCACAGTTTATATTCCAAAGGACTGCTTTTGGAGCCTCCCTGTACCT
The DNA here is from genome assembly GCA_006410675.1 of Oreotragus oreotragus. Classification (NCBI taxonomy): domain Eukaryota; kingdom Metazoa; phylum Chordata; class Mammalia; order Artiodactyla; family Bovidae; genus Oreotragus; species Oreotragus oreotragus. Next base: position 154,734 of record SJYX01000218.1, read on the forward strand.
CTAGGGGATTCCACACTGCTCTCAAATGGAGCCAAGTTTGTAGGTCTCAGTGTCAGGTTTCCTCAGATAATGTTTGAAACATAAAGGGCAAACCATTTAAGAATTCTTCAGCAGGATGTTTCACCAATTAATCTGTCAGTTAGATGTGCTTGCCTACATTCCCATCTGGTGTTTTGGGACTCCAAAAGCTGTCCTATTCAGGTATAGGTAGAAACGAGAATTGACTAGACATGCTTTTTAAACCAGGCTGAAAGGAAAGCTAATGACCACCTTGTTTAACTGGGGCCAAAAATACACTGAGGAACATTGCATTACAAGTATAGGGATCCTCAAAAGAAAACATCAGTGGAATAGAATTCCTCACTGCTGAACTTTCTTTCCAGCCCTATCCTAACCCAGACAGCCAATAAAAAGCAGAAGTAAGATTAAACAGAGAGATTAAAAAAGGAGAGAAAGCAAGATGATGGTTGAAGAACTGTTTGCAGAATGCCTTCACTGAGTGACTGTTCAACTGCTTCCTGTGTAGCACAGTCATATGTACTCAAGCTAAAGCAGAAAAGTATGCTGTGACGAAATTGAGCTATCTGCTTTAGAGGAATTAAGTCTTCCAAGTCAGATACTGGAACCACATAGTAAAGCCCTCATTGTTCTGGGAAGTCTTGTGAGCATTGGAGTAGAGAATTCTACTTTCCCCTTTTGAAGGCTCTACAATCTAAAGTGAAATCAACAGTCAACAAGCTGCCCATGTTACGCAGAGCTCAGTCACCTCTCTCATTCAGGAAATAGGCTAGGAAAGTCTAGCCTGTATGAATCTGTATGAATCAAACCTTAACTTTGCATTCACAAATATGAACAGAAAACCAAGGTCAACAGACATGTGAGGAAGACCAACAACACCAAAGAAAAGGATCAAGCTGAACAAACAAAACTGACCCCAGAGGAAACAAAAATAACTCAGACCTAATCAAGAAATTTTTCATTAATATTGTCAATATCAAGAAAAGTTTTATAACAAAGAAAACGCTTAAAAGTGAACAATGAGGAATAAAGAGCACTTGGAAAATACTAATCTGACAGCCAAGATAAATTTTCACTAGAAAGCTACAATAAAAAGCTAAGGTAATATACAAGTAAAGAAAAAAAGGTATAATTATTAAAAATATGAGAAAAATGACAAAAGATATAGAATCAATCAAGGATATCCAATTTCTACTTAATAAGCATTCCAGAACAAATAAAACATAAAATTAAAAGAAAGAAACAATTTAAAGAAAGAAAAAAAATGTCAGAACCAAAACAAAAATCTTCAAATTAAACTGTATCACTGGCTGCAGCGCAGGATAAATGAAGTCACACCCACACCTAGGAACATTTCACAAAACTTCAGAATAGTAAGACTAACAAAATGACCAAAAAAAAAAAAAAAAAAAAAGTCATTTCGGGGAGTAATAAGCATCTGAAAAAGACAACTTACTTGACTTTTGTGCTCAGAGCTTCCAAACAGTACAGATTTAGGGATGTAAGATCCTGTTTCTTTTTCTGTGGATTTTTACACATACAAATATTTACATAATTGTCATATTTTACATGCTTCTTATCAGTTTCCATTTTAAATTCAATTTAAAGAAATGACATGAAATCTCTATTTATAACAATGGCAAAGAATTCAAAAGTTGTAAAACCTAACCATGTAAAGTACTAGTACAGTTGGCTGATTTTGAAAAGAGGAAGGAAAAGAGATGGAGGATGGGAACATGTAAGCACACCAAAGTGTTTATCTTGTATAGCTGGAAGGAGAGAGAAATGTCTAACAATGATCAGGAGACAACTTAAGGAGTGGGGAGTGATCAGATACAAATTTAACTAGAAAGTAAACAAATAAAGGTATAACAGTAATCTTTAACACTGGTAATTCATTATCAGAAAAGACAAATCCAGAAATGGTCAAAATGACTTTGTCTGAGATAGCAATTCTCCAAACATGGTTCAGAACCCATGGAGTCCACAGATTTTTTTTCAGGGAATCCACAAGGTCAAAACTATATTCCTGATAATACCAAAACGTTGCCTTTTTCAATCTTACTTTAACATCCTCGCACAGTGGATTTCTCTAGAGGCCACATGATGGGTAACATTACGACAGACGGAAGACAGAAGCAGAGGTGAGGGTCCTAGTCTGTATTCATCCAGACATTAAAGAGATGTACAAAAACAAACAATACCATTCTTCTCACTATCATGGAAGATCTTTTTTGATATTTTCCATTAAGTGGTATGTCTAATGTTAATAGGCAATGGGTTTATCATTAATGTTTAAAATGAATTAATAAACATTTTACAGCCTTCTCATATTCTAATATGATAAACATCAATATGATTAGCATATTAGCAAATGCTCTTTGCTGCTAAGTCACTTCAGTCGTGTTCAACTCTGTGAGACCCCATAGACGGCAGCCCACCAGGATCCCCCGTCCCCGAGAATCTCCAGGCAAGAACACTGGAGTGGGTTGCCATTTCCTTCTCCAATGCATGAAAGTGAAAAGTTTAAGTGAAGACACTCAGTCATGTCCGACTTTTAGCGACCCCATGGACTGCAGCCTACCAGGCTCCTCCACCCATGGGATTTTCCAGGCAAGAGTACCGGAGTGGGGTGCCATACTTTGGGGGCTTCACTAACTACTAGGAGTCTAAAAGGATCCTGAGATCAAAAAGTTTTCTCTGAGGAGTAAGAGAAGGATAAAGAAAGGGAAAACTTCCCATTTCCATGTAAATATTTTCATCCGTTTTAGCTATTTGTGTGCACATACATTACTTTTTTATTGTGATATACTTAATATATAACATTATATGAGTTTCAGTGTACAATGTAATTATTCAATATACATATATATTGTGAAATGAACACCAAAGTCTAGCTACTTTTCTAATATTGATTTACTTGACAGTGCTGGGTCTTAGCTGTGCCATGCGGATCTCCAGTTGTGGCATGCAAACTCTTAGTTGTGGCATGTGGGATCTAGCTCCCTGACCAGGGATCAAACGCGGGCTCCCTGCATTGGAAACATGGAGTCCCAAACATTGGGTTGTCAAGGAATTCCTTCTAGTTACTTTTTAATAGCAATTTCTAAGTGTGCATACAAATAAGACAGCGGTGTTCAGGTAAGAGAAGCACAAAAATAGTAACCTCACACTGATGATAACTAAAAGAGAGCTAGCATTTTCCGGAAGTGAACACATTTTTCCCAGCAAAGATTATTACACACTGAGATCAACCAACAGATTTTACCTGTGGAAAACCTTTAGATGATCCCAGATAAGCCATCTTCTTGTAGACCTTCGGTGTATTTCCGGGCCAAGAAGAGGACTTGACTAAACAGCTCTGGAGACGCCTTAGAAATTCCAGCATACAGTGTTCCTCAGACTGTTAAGCTGATATCCACTCATGTTCAATAACATCAATTTAATATCTCTTTCTAAATTCTTTTATGGCATATTGGTGGATGCCACATAAACACATATGCAGATAATAATGCTGTGTTTGTAATGCCAGTTTTCTTTCATGAAGCTTAAATTGTCTTACAAACACCACCTCAGTCCAATTTCTTGTCCAAAAATTATACTTGTCCAGAGCCAGAACATATACTTCTCTCATGATTCCCTCTCTCTCCTCTCTCTCTCTTCCTAGGCTTAAGCATGGTCTTTTACAGATTGTTAAAAATAAAAATCATGATTCTTTTGGAAATGTCAAGATTTCCTAAGTAAAATCTATTATACCATTTATTGCCAAAGTCAGGGAAGCCAATTAAACTGCAATTTTATTGGCTTTGGAAATGCCAGAAACTGGAGCCAAGATTATATTTCAGCAATCTAAATTAATTTAGCTTTAAATGGCTGTTCAAAAAGAAAGTAAAAAGGACAATCTTGGTGATTCTAGTGTGTTGTCTCTGTAATCCATATCAGGTCACAACTGTTCTGTTTTCATATCATTGATGAGCATTGTTTATGCCATGAATAATGTTCATACTTGTTTGTCTTGCCTTTTCAAAAGACCACAGACAAAAGGCAAGAGTGACAAGAAGCATATTAAGAAATTACACAACCAAAGACTTTGTATTGTGAGACACATATAATCTAATTCTGAAGACAGAAAGTATGCTCTCCACTAACATTCAATATGAAGATATCTTTGGACTGTATGTAACTATTTAGAAGCTTGAAATAATAAGTCATTTCTATTGAAATTATTTCTATGGGCTAGTCACTGTGCTAAGCAGGTTATATTCATATTTCATCAGTCCTAACAACCCCCTTACTTTAGATATTCTTATCTAATATTATTATGCCCCATTTGTATGTAAATGAATTGAAGCTTACAAGAGGTTAGTAATTTGCCCAAGGTTTCAGAACTAGTCTGTGGCAAGGCTAGAACTCAAGCCCAAATCTGCTTAATTTCATAGCCCATGTCTTAACCACTTTGCCAAACATGAAGAGCTCATGAAGAGCTTATGAAGGCGTCCTATAAATATGAGACAATGAACCTTCAGTTGCTTATCAGCCATCACTTAGAATGGGCACTTTACTATGAGCCCAAGACATACAACATAATGTCATTTTTAAGGAGCATTTAATGTCTACTATATTTATGACAAAGAGTCAGACACGACTACGCGACTTACTGAACTGAACTGATATTTAAGACACTATACTAGAAGACACGAAGAAGGGAATCAGAGAAACAGGTAAGGCAGCTGATCTGAATGGGGACTGCAGTCTAGTGAGGGTGAAAGTCATCCTAACACAAGGTAGAATTAAATAAGTGGAGAAAGAGACATGAGCTTTCAGTGTGCAAAGGGAAGCTTCATAGTTAGATGTTTAAGCATCATCTCAAACAACGAATGGGATTTTTTTTTTTAACATAAAGAATCAAAGAAAGGCACATAGACTGAGACCTAGGTGTGGTTAAAATCACAAAGGAAACAGACACAGGGATACCCAAGGGGCACAAATGGTTTGGCTGCGTGTGAGACTATGAGGCACATAAAGCTAGAAAGATATTTGGGAACCAGATTTAAGGAAATTTTCTATGCCTTCATAAAGAAACTGGTAATCTCTTCCAGGGGAATAATAAGCAAGCAGTTTGCAGGAAAGGGAAATGAATTAATGACATCAGAAGCCATGCTGGTTATTACATTAGCCAACATAGGAAATGATGAAAGTCTAAACTTCAGAGTGACTGGAAATAAGATAAGGAGGAGAAAAATAAGAAGTCAGCTAGTACGATATGGGATAAGAAGCAGATAGCTCCTTGAAGTGGACTAGAAAATAAAATGAGAATAGAAGGAGAAGAAACAATATAACAGATTTGGTTTGAGACATCATAGTCTTGAGGTACCTGAAGAAAATCCATGCAAAGATATCAAGTAACTGTTGGACATTTGAGCCTAGGAATTGAAAGAAATGCCACTGCTAGAGGCATATGTTAAGGAATTATTGTTAGCATGAAGATGACAGGGAGGCTATTAGGTAGGACTTGAATGAGAAGAAAACAGAGGGTAGAACTCTGATAAACACTAATTTTTAAGGGGAAGACAAGAGAAGCAGAATTGGTTAAGATAAAAGGGCAGGAGACAAACATCAGAAAACGTTATCTTCATAGAAGGCAAGAGGGAAGAATATTTGCAAGAAATAGTGAGTTATCACTGGTATGCTCTTTCGAGATTAACTAAAATGAGACTGAGACGACACTTAGAGCCAAGACGGCCCCACGATCTCTACGTTGTTTCTCATGCTCCTCTCATTTGCAGTCACTACTGCTTCTCCCTTGCTGCCTGTAGGTATCACTAGAAGAGACGCACAGTTTCACTGGTCAAAACACAAGTGTTCCTGTAGTGATGATGATGACATTGATTGCTGGCATAAGAAGCATTATATCCAGGATCTGCTTCTGATTTAGATCTTAGGAGTTTAGGAAGAGAGTCATTTTCTTCCCCAGTTGGACTTCTGTTCCAATACAACTCCCCATCAAGTATCTATTATAAGCAATTTGCAATTTCTCACCTGATCTTGGCATATGTTAAAGCCAGAAATAGATTCTCTGTGCTTCTAACTTGAAAACTAAGTATTTCCTTCTTATGGTGAAAGAGCTATATGACATTTCTACTTTACATTCAATCACTCATTCATCAACAAGCATTTGTCAAGCATTTGAAGTGTATACGACAGGGATATAGTTATAAATTGAACAAAGCTCCAGCCCACGTGGAACTTACGTTCTAGTGGCTGAGACAGATACTAAATGAGTGAGTGGATACAGCTGTGTAATCTCAGACTTAAGTCATTAAGTGTTCTAGTGGAAACAGTAAAGCCAATACTGTGGCCTATAAGGCAGGGCCTCCAATCTGAGATTTGGAGAGGAAACGTTCCTGGCAGAAAGAACAGCAAACGCGAAGTCTCTGAGGCTCAGCACAGGATCTTGGCACATTCAAAGAATAGCATTACCTTTGGATATATACCCAGCAAAGGAATGGCTGGGTCATATGGTAGTTCTATTTTTAGTTTCTGGAGAAACCTCCATAATGTTTTCCATTGTGACTGCACTAATTTATATTCCCACCAACAGGGCACAAGTGTTCCCTTTTCTTCACATCTTTGCGAACATGTGTTATTTCTGCTACTGCTACTGCTAAGTTGCTTCAGTCGTGTCCGACTCTGTGCAACCCCATAGACGGCAGCCCACTAGGCTCCTCTGTCTCTGGGATTCTCCAGGCAAGAACACTGGAGTGGGTTGCCATTGCCTTCTCCAATGCATGAAAGTGAAAAGCGAAAGTGAAGTCGCTCAGTCGTGCCGAATCTTAGCAACCCCATGGACTGCAGCCCACCAGGCTCCTCCGTCCATGGGACTTTCCAGGCAAGAGTACTGGAGTGGGGTGCCATTGCTTTCTCCGGTGTTATCTCTAGTCTTCTTGATAATAGCCATTCTAACAGTTGTGAGGTGATATCTCATTGTGGCTTTGATTTGCATTTTCCTCATGATAAGTAATGCTGAGCATCTTTTCACATACTTATTGGCCATCTGTATGTCTTCTTTGAAAAACATCAATTCAAGTCCTTTGGCCCTTTTTCAATCAAGTTATTTGGTTTTGTAGTTATCTCTAGTCTTCTTGATAATAGCCATTCTAACAGTTGTGAGGTGATATCTCATTGTGGCTTTGATTTGCATTTTCCTCATGATAAGTAATGCTGAGCATCTTTTCACATACTTGTTGGCCATCTGTATGTCTTCTTTGAAAAACATCAATTCAAGTCCTTTGGCCCTTTTTCAATCAAGTTATTTGGTTTTGTTGTCCTTGTTATTTGAGTTGTATGTTCCTTATATAATTTTGGATATTAACCCTTTATCAAGTGTATGTTTTGCAAATATTTTCTCCAAGTCCATATATGAATGTAGTTAATAAAATTATATTATTTACAATTGCCAAGATAGTAGATGCTAAGAAATTTGAGAATTGTGTGTTTGAAATTTGTTTCTATACCACACATATACAAACACATAAACAGTAATTAATGGGAGGTAATGGACATGTTAATTAACAACATTGTGGCAATTATTTCACAATGTATACATATAATAAATCGTCACATTGTACATCTTTAAGAATCATGTTGTACAATGTAAACACATACAATTTGTCAAAGAACACCAGGTTCTTCTGCAAAGCTCAGTAGAAGCTGAGAAGACATGAAAGACTCAGGGCTGATTAGGGACCACTTCCTCCAGTGCTTATGTATTTCACTAGCAAAGATGTCAATCAAATTCTTCAGCTTTTCTTTCTCAATAGAAATTCTGAAAGACAGATATTCTTAGAGATCTCTCATGTCTACTTCATTTATCCAAACAAGTAAGGGAGAAAGACTCAGAATTCTTTTCTCTGGGCCCCACAAGTAAAGGATGGTTAATTTGCTTTAGTGTTAAAGTCTGGTGAAGAACTATTACCCTTTCTTTGGAAACAGTATGCCTGAAAAAAGATGCCATCAGAAGGAAAGGTCATGTTCATTAACTGCCTTTTTAGCCAACTTTTACTCTTGCACAGCCCTGATGGATAATTACTTTGGGCACTGTGTCCTTGATTATGGGTACTGAGCTATGCTGCTGCTGCTAAGTTGCTTCAGTCGTGTCCAACTCTGTGCAACCCCACAGACGGCAGCCCACCAGGCTCCCCTGTCCCTGGGATTCTCCAGGCAAGAACACTGGAGTGGGTTGCCATTTCCTTCTCCAATGCATGAAAGTGAAAAGTGAAAATGAAGTCGCTCAGTCGTGTCTGACTCTTCACGACCCCATGGACTGTAGCCCACCAGTCTCCTCCATCCATGGGATTTTCCAGGCAAGAGTACTGGAGTGGGGTGCCATTACCTTCTCCAGTACTGAGCTATACACACTGTATATTCATAACTGTCCAGAGAACAGCTAACCATTGACCACTTCAGGCTACCTCCATGGCTCCATTTGAGAAAATGCTTAAAGGTGGGAATGAACAGTACATGAGGTGAAAGCACAATTTGCTAAAGAGGAAAGATGTTTTCATTCTAAACAAAGACAGTGTATGATTTACATTTCTTGGGGTATAGATAGCTTGTTATATAATGCTTAGGACTAGAAGGAAGACTATTAACCATTTAAAAGAATGACCTTAAGGGTGGTCATTAGGGATTAAAATTCACATTTCCTAGTTTTCCCATTACTGCCCAAAGAGAAAAACTCAAATTTACCCTTCAGAAGGCAAAAACAGGTAACATTTCTTATGCAACTGTCAGGGAGAAATCATGCAGAGACAACTGAATTATTTTAGTAGGAAAGGCATCATGAAATACTGCTGAGAGTTAGTAACCAGCTTTATTTCCTTACAGAAGATTATCTATCTATTTCTCTGTTTTAGACTTGAGAAATATATCCACAGCCAGATCTGTAGATATACATTAGTGTGATGAAAAACTATTTGTGATAGACTTAAGAAGTGTCTTTTCCCATTGGACAAATATGCACTACGATATGAATAGTAAAATATTAAGTTTCCAAAAACATAAAACTGAAATACTTAAAATATAATTAACTCTAAAGTATTTAAAAAATAATTACATATGATATTAAAATATAGTTATATATAGAGAGATATATAAATTTCTCTGTATGTGTGTATATATATATATATATATATATATGGGACTCCCATGTGGAGCCAGTGGTAAAGAACCTGCCTGCCAATACAGGAGATTTAAGAGACACTGGTTTGATCCCTGGGTGGGGAAGATCCCCTGGAAGAGGGCATGGCAACCTACTCCAGTATTCTTGCCTGAAGTATTCCATGGACAGCGGAGCCTGGCAAGCCACAGTCCATAGGATTGCAAAGAGTTGGACACAACTGAAGTGACTTAGCATACATGCACATAAATATGTACACATATGTATTGATATACACTGAGAGTTTGATACTGCTGCTGCTGCTGCTGCTGCTAAATCACTTCAGTCGTGTCCGACTCTGTGCGACCCCATAGACGGCAGCCCATCAGGCTCCCCGTCCATGGGATTCTCCAGGCCAAGAACACTGGAATGTGTTGCCATTTCCTTCTCCAATGCATGAAAATGAAAAGTGAAAGGGAAGTCGCTCAGTCGTGCCTGACTCTTAGCCACCCCATGGATTGCAGCCTACCAGGTTCCTCCATCCATGGGATTTTTCAGGCAAGAGTACTGGAGTGGAGTGCCATTGCATACTACATAGGACCTAAAAAGGAAATGATAACAGTTCTTAGTGAAAGCAAGATTTCATCTGACACTGTATATAACATGCAGTTCAACTCTTTGCCTTTTAAAATATAATAATAATATCTTTTCCATTTTAATAGCCTCTGCCCTTTTTTGTACATTCACTGTTAAAGAATGAAGAAGAAAAGAAGACCACAGAGGGCAGCTGAGGCTTTGATTCTGTGCAGTATGGCAAAACAGCCCATGATCTACACAAGAAAAAAATAATCAGTTACAACTAATTCTATATATTAATATGGCCATCTCCTATCATATAATATTCAGTTCAGTTCAGTCACTCAGTCATGTCCGACTCTTTGCGATCCCATGGACTGCACCACACCAGGCCTCCCTGTCCATCACCAACTCCCGGAGCTTACTCAAACTCACGTCCATCGAGTCGGTGACACCATCCAACCATCTCTTCCTCTGTTGTCCCCTTCTCCTCCCGCCTTCAATCTTTCCCAGCATCAGGGTCTTTTCAAATAGTCAGTTCTTCGCATGAGGTGGCCAAAGTATTGGAGTCTCAGCTTCAGCATCAGTCCTTCTAATGAATATTCAGGACTGATTTCCTTTAGGATTAACTGGTTGGATCTCCTTGCAGTCCAAGGGACTCTCAAGAGTCTTCTCCAACACCACAGTTCAAAAGCATCGATTCTTTGGTGCTCAGCTTTCTTTATAGTTCAACTCTCACATCCATACATGACCACTGAAAAAACAATAGCTTTGATTAGATGGACCTTTGTTGGCAAAGTAATGTCTCTGCTTTTTACTATGCTGTCTAGGTTTGTCATAGCTTTTCTTTCAAGGATCAAGCGTCTTTTAATTTCATGGCTGCAGTCAGCATCTGCAGGGATTTTGGAGTCCAAAAAAAATAAAGCCTGTCACTGTTTCCATTGTCTCCCCATCTATTTTGCCATGAAGTGATGGGACCAGATGCCATGATCTTATTTTTCTGAATGTTAAGTATAATACTAGAACATCTATTTCCATAAGTTCCTAACGGGGAGACCTTCCATTTCCTCTCATTTCCTTTGACAACCAAAAACAAACAAACAAACAAAAAACATACATTAAAAAAAAAACACTAAAAGCAAAGCAAAAACACGCAGAACACTGCAAAAAGTAAGAAAAAGTTTATTTGGAGTCTTAAAAGTTGCAATTGGGGAGATAAAGGTATGAGTAAAATTCAAAGAATGTTCTGGGGAAGGGAGAGAGTAAGAGGCTTATAAAGGCAAAAGTCATGAGTTTATACTCTGACACAAGAAAGGAAATATTTGTCCTTAACAGATAGGCTGTCAAGAGTTATTTAGGCTAAGGATTTGGTAATCTTGGCTTCTGGAACTTTGGCCAGCTGTTCTGGATGCCTACATTAAGACAGTAACTGGTCCAAGGTCAGTTTTAATCTCAGCTGAGATATGCGTAAGTCATATTTCCTCAGGGGTCTTGTGGCTCTATTTTAGAGCTCTCTCTTAGCAATACCAATTCCATTTTTATTTTCCTTTGGCACCTTCAGGAATGAAATGGGCATTCAACACATTTGTGATTTCCATGTCTGATTAGCGGAAATAAATGGACCAGTTAGGTGTGCCCCCTACAATGGAACTAATAGTTATAATCAGAATGAGTTAATGAGCTTTTTAAACTTTTATGTTCAATATTATGGCCCACTTTACTCTTGCAGGATAAAAATGATTCTCTGAAACACTGAAAGAAGGAAAGCCCTTTAGGTTAAAATTTAAGAAAGGAGAGTTTTTTATCTGAGATAGTTCCTCCAAGCTCAAAGTCTCCAGAAATCTGGTAGGTATTCTTTGCCTCATATACTATGTCTCACCGAAATGAATCTTAAAATATTCACTATTTGGGATAGCTCAAGCTCCTTGGAGTGTTGGATTACAACATTTCATGAGAGGGAGCAGAGTTATCTACAAGAGAAAGGCAACATGCATCAAGCCTGTTTCACAAGCCAGAGCTCTGGGAAAAGAAAAAGGAGCAAGGAGTATTGACAAAATTTATCTTGTCACTCAGGTTCTCAGTAAAACAGTACAAGGGGAACTTACAGACTTACAAAGAAGTGGGAATATGTTTAGTGACTTCTCAAAGTAAACATCTCAAAATATAAAATAAGCAACTGGAAAATAAATTATCAAAAAATATTTCTTAGTGAGGTTCTTGGTCAGTAAGTTCATATGTTTTAATGAAAATTAAGAAATACAGACTATAAATAAATAACTATATATTTTTTAATTATATTTTTAAAGACAGAAATATTCAATTATTTCTTTGTTAAGATGATCAACAATTAAATAAGCAATATTTCAAAGAATTAGTTCAATCCTATTGTCAATCCCTTAAAAAATGAAGACCTGTTTGGGATATATATTTCATAATTAATGTTTTGCTATTGGGTTAGGTATCTTTCATATAATCTTTAATGTATATTATTAATACACAGGATGACTGTTAAAGTTTTCAGAGAACTGTCCTATGTCCCAGGAAGCTCCTTGGTCCTGGGATGGCTGTTTACCTACCACTAAAATCTGTATTATAGCATCTCTCTATTATCTCAACAAAAATTTTATGTTTCCATCAGAAAATTGCATTAAACAAATATTTGGAGCCTGCATCCCTCTCACGGTAAATATGTAGACTATATCTATGATTGGATAACAGAACTAACTTAGGTTGACAGGAGTTTAAGGTAAACTTGGAGAGTAAGAAGATAGATAATGCTTATAAAGAAAACACATGAATTTCCACAGCAACATTCTTTCCATCAGTATTCATAAACTATACTTTAAACTGAGAAAATGTTAGTCCCAGATCCTTTAGCATGGGAATCGCTAATCTTAGTAATATGGAAAGAGCAATGAAAGCATGGAAATTTCCATAGGAATATCAAATTTTCCTCAATCATATTGATTTATTGAAATACTTAGCAATGGACTTCTAAAATATATTCTTACCACAGGAGGTTCCCCAAAGGGAATTACTTAGAGATCAAGGTTATTCATTTTAAGTGAATTTGACAATAATAAACTGTTTAGTAGTTTTATGGTTAACAGAGACAATACTTTCCAGAGAATTTTTGGACCCCCAGCTAACAAGCATAGCCAATTTTTTTTTTTGAGAAGTCTAAATAATGTGCAATTTCTTCAGTACCTGATGCCAGTGAATCTATTATTTCTCAGTTTAAAGCCTTTGTTGTATCTGCTTTTCATTTAAAATCAGGAGAAAACATTTTGTTTTTGGAACTGTTTCTTGGAAAAAAGAGTAAGCCATTCAGTACATTACCAAAACCTAGGGCTTTATTTCCTTCCCTTGCTGTATCACCATCTATTGCTGCCTGAAAATACCCCACATATGTGGTCCTGTCATTTGGCAATGAAAACCTCTGATCCAGCAATGATGAAAGAGCCATGTTTGAAAGAAAGCAATCCAAGATAATTTCACTGCTGACACTTAGAGAGGGTCCAAATAAACTCAACAACACATCCAATATACGAGGTACATTAATAAGGAGAATACTCAGAATCACAGGGCACATTTCAACCAAGCATTTTTCAAAATGAGAAGCTTATGCCCATGAGAGGAGTGAAGCCTTTCTTACATAGAACCAGAGGGAATCCGAGGTTGCTGTGAAGGACTCTTAATCTTGCACTAATCTGTTTTTAATTGTTAACGTGTTGCTCATTCTAAGCCAAACAGATATGGCAACATTCGGAAAGGAAGGAAAAAAGACTTCCAAACTTGAATTCTGTTTTCCCCAGATAAATAACATAAAATATTATTCATTACATGGTGTTTAACTTTTTCTGGTCCTTCTGTTGTTCTTTCTATCTTTCTTTCAAATACTTGCAGAATGCATTTCTATGTGACTCTGTGACATGCTCAGAAAACACAGTAACTCTAGGACCTAAGCAAGGAAGAGCACAAACGTTTTACTGAGTTTCAACTTTCCTCGTGTTCCAAGGGAAAAACATATGATTCAGTTTTATCACTCATATGTAAAATAAAGTCTGTACTAAAGCCAAACAATTGTGGGAAAATACATGTTTTAAATACAGTCCCCTGAACACTACACATTTAATTCCAGTAGTGATACTAGCATCTCACGCATTAGTCTCTCAGTCAAGTGAGACTCTTCGGGAACCCATGGACTGTGACCTGCCAGTCTCTCTGTCCATGGGATTCTCCAGGCAAGGATACTGAAGTGGGTTGCCGTTCCCTTTTCCAGGGGAACTTCCTGATCCAGGGATCAAATCTAGGTCTCCTGCACTGCAGGCAGATTCTTTATCACCTGAGCCCCTAGGGAAGCCAGGAAACCCATGGACTGTGACCCGCCAGTCTCCTCTGTCCACTGGATTCTCCAGGCAAGGATACTGAAGTGGGTTGCCATTCCCTTTCCAGGAGATCTTCCTGATCCAGGGATCAAATCTAGGTCTCCTGCACTGCAGGCAGATTCTTTATCACCTGAGCCACTAGGGAAGCCCCAGTCTAGTATTAGTAATAGCACTAGTATTAGTAACAGCCTAGTACTAGTACTAGCCCCAGCCCCATACTAGTAATGTAAGAACTAGTATCTTACATTACAGTTTTACAAAGCACACACATATATATACACACACACATGTACATATATATATATATATATAATTTCATCTGATCATCATAAAATTCTTTTAAATAAGTAGAATATTATCCTTATTTCATAAATGAGGAAAATTGAGATTCACAGATTCCATACTAAGGACACCTTTTAACACTTCATTCAACGTCCGTTCCACTACCCCATCCTACCACTTTAACTAGAGCAGCATACATTTTGAGTGTCTACCATCCACTGAGTATTGTGCCAGGGAGCTGTGAATACAGTGGTGAACAAGAAAACCTCAGACTCTGTCCTCAAAAGAGTTTTAATAAAAATTATCATTTGATAATTTATACAAAATCAGTTATGCAGTGACTTAGTCCCTTGAATGGATAGAAAATTTACTGACTAGACTGGAAAGTATAGCACCAGAAAATCATCACGATTAGTTTCTATATAAGTATCTATATAATTGGAAACATATTTATGAGCCTGTATGAATCCCCAAATTCAGATTTTTTTTAACAGAAAAATGTGTTTTGCTCTCATGCATAGACTCAGAGAGAGGAAAGAAAGCCACAGACTGCATCAGGCTTCAGATCCCCTTAGTGGAATGTCCCCTGGTTTTGATACAGATGTTTCAAAGTCCCACTTCCAGGCAGAACAATGTAATGACTGAGAGGTTGCCTCTCATGTTAAATTATTGAAATTTGAATTGCAAATCCTCCAAATTAACTAACTTCCCTAAGCTTCTGCTCTCCTCATGTATGAAATGGGGATAATAATGGTTCCCATCTCTGGCTGTTAAATAAGGTCATCTATGTGAAGTCCTCAGCCCTGCACACAACTTACAGTAAGTGTTTAATAAGACTAGCAGTTATCCGAATCTACAGTTTTTATCCTGCCTTCCTGTGTCTTTGGGCTTTATGACTATGAGTCATTACCCATTAGAAACCACACATTGATTCACGTTGCTTGTTTTCCATTTTAAAATCATTAGTGACACCACTTATAAACAAAGGAGACAAAGAGCTCTAGATCTGGATCGAGACATAGATATGTCATACAAGATCACCACCAAGTTCTAAGTAGTCCCTCAGCCTGATAAGATAAAGCCACTCATCAACTAAAACCACGCATATACATGCACATTCTAGAGGTATAAAGCGATAATATATAACCTAATGATGTAGAGTAGAAGGAATACAGAAGAATGTAGTTATTTTGACCAGTACCATTCATGTTGATCAACAGAACCATCATTTCACAAAATATATAAATTCTATCCCATAATTGATGATAACATAAGTCATCATAAGTAGTTTACTATTAATAGTGATTTCATTAGTAACTAACCTCACAAAGAAACGAATTCACTTCTTAATTAATCAAAGAAGTGAATCCTGCCTCAGATAAGGAAAAATATTACATGAAAATTGGGTGATCATTGCTAATTCATATTCACTTTAATAGATCAGTGTTTAATCTTATCTGATGCATAATGCTACAAGTAGGCAGTCACACCCCTGGTGAAGTGTATGGGTATCTTTTCTGTACAGGGCAAATCCACAAAGCGGTTACTGCCTATGTTTCATCACTAGTGAACCTACCACAGAATAAGTATTTCTTGAAAACACAGTACTGTTCTATTACAAACATTCTATCTCAATTTTTCTGATGATTAAAAGGGATTTTAATTATACAATCAATGAGAACATAGATAGGAACCATCTGGACATACTTCTGTTTTCTGCCAAAGAATTTTCTTTTGTTTTACATATCAATGACTTAAGCTAACAAAGGAATTTCAGTGCCAGTCATTTGTTCTTGGCAGGGCTGGATCTTTTTTTATGTTATGAAAGATCTTTTAAATTTTCTGATTAAGAGTCAAATTATCCCACATGGTCAGTGAATTAACCTCAACATTTTCCTACACAGAAAACTAAGAACAAAGGATATTTTTAATTGCTTGGTCTTTAAAGCACACAAACTTTAAATCATTTTGTACTTCAATGTTTTTACTAATCAGGGTGGTCAACAGTCAAAAACACTTTCTCTTTTTTTAAGACACTGATGGAAAATGATTAACCAGTAAGGTACTAAAAGAAAAAAAATGCTGTTGGTTTTAAATGTAATAAAAGAATGGAGAAGGACATGGCATCAAAGAAACAAAGAGAGCCTTCCAAAAGTTATATTGCTATAATATTGAACAACCAGTTTGCAAGATGTAAATCTTTAGGGAACTCTCCCGAGGACACACTGCCAAGGAATCTAGCTCCGAGTATGAGGAGCAAAAGTGAACTAGCAACGAAAAAGCTAGTGAAAAAGCAAACGAACTGTTAAGTTAGAAACTAAAGTCCGCTTCCGCCATTGCTCTGAGAATGGAAGAAACAGTGGCAGGTCGGCTGTGGACTCTTGCCACATTTCTCTGTTGAGCACCACTTGGCCTTTGACTTTGAAAGGTGGATTCCATTTCTTAAATCTACTCTCTGTAAGGAATTGCACAAAACAGCAGATAGGTCCTTCTGCGGACCAAAGAAGTGACAAGATTTTTTTCAACATTCTACAGAGGCACTTCTATAATAAGCAGGATTTCTTGATTTGATAGATGGGTAAACAAAACCAGTAGCATGTGGGACTTGAAAATTTAGTGTGCAAAGAATACTAAAGAATTACATTACCATTTACAGTAGGAAAAGAAATCACTGATTTGAAAGTTTGATTCACAACTATATATTTTAAGATTTATATATTTATTTATTTATTTTCATTTCTATTTTTAGGCCAGTCCACTCAGCATGTGGGATCTTAGTTCCCCACCCAGGGACCAAACCCATGGTCCCTGCAGTGGAAGCATGGAGTCTTAAACACTGGACCACCAAGGAATTCCCTCACAACTATATATTTTAGAGGTATGTTGTAGGACTAACACACAAAAGTTTTTCAAAGATATCTTAACAATTTCTTTGGAGGAGAAGTAAGAACTGGAAATTGATATAAAACTCATGTAAGTGTCAACAGCTCTGAAAGAAAGGAATTTGACCAAGAAACATTTTCTCCCTTGGGTATTTCTTTAAGAAAATAACAACTATGATTTGTTTGGGGTTAGAAACTACTACGAAAATTCACAGAGGAAAAAAAAAAATCAAGGAAAGAAAATTACCTTTTATCTATTACTAAGCTAACATCACTTTACTATCTTCATTTTTTTTTAAATTCCCAATTTAAGATATTCAGATGAACTTCTTTGCTTGCTATTACTTATAAAAGGTGATTATTCAGGTCATTACTGAAAGTTAAGGTAAAATAGAATTTAATGACCCAGTATGTGAGGTCTGAAGATATACATCTTTTAAAAATTTTAAGGATTTTTGACAAAGAGAGTCAAAATTAAATTAGTGAACTTCCAAAAAACATAATGAAATTATTTTGTCTTCACCTTAATATTTATAGATCCTTGATGATTACCAGATTTTAACTTGTATAACTCCTTGCAAATTAAATACAGTGTATTGAAAGGGATAATGTAGGTATTTTAAAATAAAATAAACACAGTTTCAAAAAGCTACAAAGTAAAGTGTGTTTTTGAGCTCACTGCTGAGGGAGCACTTGAAACAGTCACGTTAGACCCTGTAAATGGAGCGGAGGGGAAAGGGACACGGAGAGGTGGGGCCGTGCTGGGGGAGGGGCATGACTTCTGCCCATAACCTGCTTGCCATTGGAGAGTCGGCTCTGATTCTTGCCACCTTGGGTAAGTTATGCTATAAAATTTGGTCTCCTCCTCCTTCTTAGAATCGTTTTGAGGGATTTCAGAGGAGAACATTTTTCTCTATCCTTCTAGGTTCTTCTGGCTGGTCTTGGAATTAAATGAGACAGATAAGAGAAAGTTAGACAAAAGCTTAGTAACACTTATACATGGAAGAGATCCAAGGAAAACTGAAAAATGCCAAAATGGCCAAAACCTTCACCTTAAACAGCATATCTTCAGCTAAAAACAACAGAGGGTGTTGGGAGTAGTGATCTGGGACTTCAAAGCAGAGGAAGGCAATTGGCATGCAGATAGAAAATGAAATGTTTGAAAAATAAATGTTTTCTGGTTCCTGCAGAAACAGTGAGACACAAGGAATTTTAAGAGACTTTGCTGGACTCCTCCTGTCTACTATAGATCAGTTCAGTTCAGTTCAGTCCCAGTTGTGTCCGACTCTTTGTGACTTCATGAACCGCAGCATGCCAGGCCTCCCTGTCCATCACCAACTCCCAAGTCCACCCAAACCCATGTAGTTGGTGATGCCATCCAACCATCTCATCCTTTGTTGTCCCCTTCTCCTCCTGCCCTCAGTCTTTCCAAGCATCAGGGTCTTTTCCAATGAATCAGCTCTTCGCATCAGGTGGCCAAAGTATTGGAGTTTCAGCTTCAACATCAGTCCTTCCAATGAATATTCAGGACTGATTTCCTTTTGGATGGATTGGTTGGATCTCCTTGCAGTCCAAGAGATTCTCAAGAGTCTTTTCTAACACCACAGTTCAAAAGCATCAATTCTTCACTGTTCAACTTTCCTTATAGTCCAACTCTCACATCCATCCATGACCACTGGAAAAGCCATAGCCTTGACAAGATGGACCTTTGTTGACACAGTAATGTCTCAGCTTTTTAATATGCTGCCTAGGTTGGTCNACCACAGTTCAAAAGCATCAATTCTTCACTGTTCAACTTTCCTTATAGTCCAACTCTCACATCCATCCATGACCACTGGAAAAGCCATAGCCTTGACAAGATGGACCTTTGTTGACACAGTAATGTCTCAGCTTTTTAATATGCTGCCTAGGTTGGTCATAACTTTCCTTCTAAGGAGTAAGCGTCTTTCAGTTTCATGGCTACAATCACCATCTGCAGTGATTTTGGAGCCAAAAGAAAATAAAAGTCAGCCACTATTTCCACTGTTTCCCCGTCTATTTCCCATGGGACCAGATGACATGATCTTAGTTTTCTGAATGTTGAGCTTTAAGCCAACTTTCTCACTCTCCTCTTTCACTTTCATCAAGAGGCTTTTTAGTTCCTCTTCACTTTCTGCCATAAGGGTGGTGTCATCTGCATATCTGAGGTTATTGATATTTCTCCTGGCAATCTTGATTCCAGCCTGTGCTTCATCCAGCCCAGCGTTTCTCATAATGTACTCTGCATAGAAGTTAAATAAGCAGGGTGACAATATACAGCCTTGATGTACTCCTTTTCCTATTTGGAACCAGTCTGTTCTTCCATGTCCAGTTCTAACTGTTGCTTCCTGACCTGCATACACATTTCTCAAGAGGCAGGTCAAGTGCTCTGGTATTCCCATCTCTTTCAGAATTTTCCACAGTTTCTTGTGATCCACACAGTCAAAGGCTTTGGCATAGTCAGTAAAGCAGAAAAAGATGTTTCTCTGGAACTCTCTTGCTTTTTCAATGATCCAGCAGATGTTGGCAATTTGATCTCTGGTTCCTTTGCCTTTTCTAAAACCAGCTTGAACATCTGGAAGTTCACGGTTCACGTATCGCTGAAGCCTGGCTTGAAGAATTTTGAGCATTACTTACTAGCATGTGAGATGAGTGCGATTGTGCAGTAGTTTGAGCATTCTTTGGCATTGCACACTACAGTTAGGTAACACTATAGTGAACTTCAATGATAGCTCCTTTTCTGGAAGGGTCCTCCATCTAAACTCTTTTTAAATTTATTTCTTCACATTCATTTTTATCTATTTATACATTTCCCTGTGCCTACCCTTACTGCAGCAGATGGGGTCTTCAGTTCTTGTTGCAGCATGTAGACTCTTTAGTTGTGGCATGCGAACTCTTAGTTGCACCATGTGAGATCTAGTTCCCTGACAAGTGATTGAACCTGGGCCCCCTGCATTGGGATCATGGAGTTTTAGCCACTGGGCCACCAGGGAAGTCCCTTATTTAAATCCTCTGCCACTGTCCTCTTTAGTATAATGGTGAGTATCCCCACCTGTCAGGGGAAGACCAGGATTTGACTCCTTGGCCCTTTCAAGGGCTTCCCTGATGGCTCAGCAGTAAAGAATCTGCCTGCTAAGGCAGGAGACACAAGAGATGCAGGTTCGATCCCCGGGTCAGGAAGATCCCCTGGAGAAGGAAATGGCAACCCACTCCAGTATTCGTGCCTGGAGAATCCTTTGGACAGAGGGGTTCAGGGGGTCGCAAAGAGTTGGACATGATGACAATGTACCTTTACCTTTAGGTAACTAAGGAAGAAATAAAAATAAAGGTTTCCTGAATCTCCTGTTCCTTAAAAATGACCCTCAGGCCTAGGAGACACATTTTCAGGTAGCAAATCTCATTCCCCTACAGGGTTAAATAAAATTACATATGCTATACATTTTATATAATATGTGTAACAGTGTATGTGTCGCCAGGCACACAAAAGATGCCCAGTAAACATGAACGCTATGTCCCCTAGACTAAAGCAGGGAAGTAGGAGAAGAAAGCCGTGAAGGCACAGTGGAGAATCCAAGTGTATGATGAGCTAACCTGGGACAAGAGAGATGCTGCGGGGTGCTGCAGGAGGCCCACTTCCCACAGCCACCAGCAGTGTGCCCACTGGCAGGTCACGGAAGAACCCCTTCAGAGGATGGCCCGAAGCCACATGCTGTTCCAGAAGCAGCTGTCTTCAGTGACTGGAGGAGAAGGCCTCCAAAGGCTCAGCTCAGGTCATTCATAAAGTGCCATCCCAGCTTCAGAGTGCCAAGTGGGAGCCACTGGGATTTCCGGTGCCAATGCATCACGGATCAAATGCTCCCACTGCCCAGCCCAGCTTCCCTCCTCTCTTTATAGATGTGGTTCCTGACAACATCCCCAAATGAACCTTCTGCAGGCAAATTTTCATGTCAGAGTCTATCTCCCTAGGACAAAAGGTAACGGGAATGAGAGGCAGGGTATGGGTTAGTTCAGTGTAAACAAGCAGGGATTTTCTGAGGTTATGAATGATTAATATTGTAATTATGCAAGATCATTTGTACAGTTTCTATCTTCAACTACATGTGAGATTGGTCTTCCCCAGTGGTTCAGCGGTAAGGAATCCACCTGCAATGCAGGAGACATTGGTTTGGTCCCTGGGTCAGGAAGATTCCCTAGAAGAGAGCATAGCAACCCACTCCAGTACTCTTGCCTGGGAAATCCCACAGACAGAGGAGCCTGCAGGCTACAGTCCATGGAGTTGAAAAGAGTCAAACATGACTGAGAGACTAACAAGTGAATAATTTACCTTCCCAGATTCTATCACATTATACAATATACCTATTCTGACTTTACAAAATACCAATTCTGACTCAAATTTTCTGAGGTTATGAATGATTAATATTGTAATTATGCAAGATCATTTGTACAGTTTCTATCTTCAACTACATGTGAGATTGGTCTTCCCCAGTGGTTCAGCGCTAAGTAATCCACCTGCAATGCAGGAGACATTGGTTTGATCCCTGGGTCAGGAAGATTCCCTAGAAGAGAGCATAGCAACCCACTCCAGTACTCTTGCCTGGGAAATCCCACAGACAGAGGAGCCTGCAGGCTACAGTCCATGGAGTTGAAAAGAGTCAAACATGACTGAGAGACTAACAAGTGAATAATTTACCTTCCCAGATTCTATCACATTATACAATATACCTATTCTAACTTTACAAAATACCAATTCTGACTCACAATACATATACATATTGCAGTAGCCATATCTAGCCTCTCTAGGTCTTTATCATCATGCCTCTTAATCAGTTTCTAGACATAATGTAAAAACTATATTGAATGGTTAGAACATCTAGGCCACACTCTCCTGTCTGGGGAAGATGAGGGCTCTTCACTTCCTCTTTGTTCAGCCTGACATTCAGGACAAAGCATCCCATCACAGCCAAGAAATATGGGTCTGCAGAAGAACAGAAATTACTCCTGCCCAGAAAAATAGGCTGGATTCTCCTGAATTAAATATGTAGAATCCCATACTAAGATTTAAGGCTTACCAGGTGGTTCAGTGGTAAAGAATCTTCCTGCAGTGCAGGAGACCAGGGTTCAATCCCTGAGTTGGGAAGATCTCCTAGGGGAGGAAATGGCAACCCACTCCAGTATTCTTGCCTTTGAAATCCTATGGATAGAGGGGCCTGGTGGGCTACAGTCCATGAGGTCACAAAAAGTCAGACATGACTGAGCACATACACACACATTGAAATTTAAACCCATAAATTCTAATTTCCAGCAAGGGGCACACCTCCTCAATCACTATCACTGTTTGAATAGAGAAATGTTTGGCACATTTTATTTTAGACTTCGAAATACAATGGCTCAGAGGGTAAAGCGCCTGTCTACAATGCGGAAGACCCAGGTTCGATCCCTGGGTCGGGAAGATCCCCCTTGAGAAGGGAATGGCAGTCTATTCCAGTACTATCACCTGGAGAATCCCATGGACAGAGGAGCCTGGTAGGCTATAGTCCATGGGGTCGCAAAGAGTTGGACATGACTGAGCAACTTCACTCACTTCACTCACTCAGTTAATACTTACTATGTGCCAGACACTCTGCTTTTTCTGCATTGTATTATTAACCCTCATGACAAACCTAGTTAGTTATTATAATAACTCCAATTTTATAAAAGGAGGAAAACAATGTCAGGGAAAGTATCCTTCCCTGATTCTAGGAGGGATGAAAAGCTGGGACCACCTAGTTGTCAGCTCAGCCAGATGGAACAGGGATCTGAAGGATGTAAGAACTATAGAGAACCACCAGTAAAAATAAGTTTATAAGAAGAGGAAGGAGAAAAAAGAATTTTTTTCATATTGTGAAAGAAAAATCCAAATGGAGGTGGTACTGCTGAGAGCTCTTTACAAAGGAACCTGAAGGCCACTGAGGAAGTGTGACTTATGCACATCTTAGCTAGGATGGAACATGAATTTTTGACAACTTATTGTCCTAAGGAAGACATTCAGAACATCTGTCAGAAACTCAAGACCCAGCCTCTTACCCTAAACTAACTTGTGACAGCCTATCTATTATCAGACCCTCAACCTAAAGCAATTCATGACAGACAGCCTGTCCCTTAAGGACAAGTATTTTCCTTCTTGTGTCAAAGTACAGCCTCATGACTCTTGTCTTTATAAGCCTCTGACTCCTTCTCTTCCCTGGAACATTCTTTTAGTTTATCCACATCTGTATCTGCAAAAGTGAAATTCATAAGACCTCAGATAAAACTCTTTGTCCTTTGCAGCCTCTATATTGATCATTGATTATATTACTGTTTAGTCGCTAAGTCATGTCCAACTCTTTTGGACTGTAGCTTGCCAGGTTCCTCTGTCCATGGGGTATCCCAGGCAAGATTACTGGAGTGGGTATTCATTTCCTTCTTCAAAGGATCTTCCCGACCCAGAGAAACACATGACTCCAGCATTGGCAGGCAGATTCTTTACCACTGAGCCATCAGGGAAACTCATCAATTATATACATAAGCCTATATTGACACTTTTAAATAAGTAGGATTGATTTTATTATGGAGGTATTCTTAAGGAAAGAAATCTGTATGCAGGTCAGGAAGCAACAGTTAGAACTGGACATGGAACAACAAACTGGTTCCAAATAGGAAAAGGAGTATGTCAAGGCTATATATTGTCACCCTGCTTATTTAACTTATATGCAGAGTACATCATGAGAAATGCTGGGCTGGAGGAAGCACAAGCTGGAATCAAGATTGCTGGGAGAAATGTCAATAACCTCAGATATGGAGATAACACCATCTTTATGGCAGAAAGTGAAGAACTAAAGAGCCTCTTGATGAAAGAGAAAGAGGAGAGTGAAAAAGTTGGTTTAAAACTCAACATTCA
This sequence comes from Oreotragus oreotragus, assembly GCA_006410675.1. Classification (NCBI taxonomy): domain Eukaryota; kingdom Metazoa; phylum Chordata; class Mammalia; order Artiodactyla; family Bovidae; genus Oreotragus; species Oreotragus oreotragus. Next base: position 178,971 of record SJYX01000218.1, read on the forward strand.
GAAAACTAAGAGCATCCAGTCTCATCACTTCATGGCAAATAGATGGGGAAACAGTGGAAACAGTGACTGACTTTATTGGCTCCAAAATCACTGCAGATGGTGACTGCAGCCATGAAATTGAAAGACACTTACTTCTTGGAAGGAAAGTTATGACCAACCTAGGCAGCATATTAAAAAGCAGAGACATTATTTTGCCAACAAAGTTCCATCTAGTCAAGGCTATGGTTTTTCCAGTAGTCACGNTCAGAAAACTAAGATCATGGCATCCGGTCCCATCACTTCATGGCAAATAGATGGGGAAACAGTGGAAAACAGCTTTAACATGTAGAAAAAAGATGCATGCTAAAGTTACCATGTATCAACAGTCTGATTCAGTTCAGTTCAGTCCCTCAGTCATGTCCGACTCTTTGCGACCCCACGAATCGCAGCACGCCAGGCTACAAACTGAAAAGCACTAACAATTTTTTCACATTCATGTATTCTGTAAGCTTTTAAGATAAACACAAAAAAATTCAGTGTTAATAAACCCATACAGATTACTTTTCATCTGAGAACATTCAAGGAGTTTTTAACTAAATACAACATATGCCTCTTTCCATAACAAAGATAAAATCTGTCATTTAAACAAGTTTCCTTTTATTTTTTTAGGCAATCATCTTTCAGGGTGGAGGAGCTAAATGCCATACTGGACATGTTGGTGGTGTTATTGACAATAACATTGTTCACGTTACATAATACTGTCATTAACAAAGAACTTTTATTTAACCAATTTGTGGCACTGTTCTAAACTTTTTACTTGCATTCATTTAATCTTTGCAACAATCCTAAAGGGCAGGTACTATTATTATACTCATTTTACAGATAAAGAAACCTAGAGCAGAGAGATAAACCTCCCCCAGGGCATACTGTTGGTGGCAAAACATTCAATTCCGAGCCGCTTTCAGAGGCTGCGCTTTTAACCCTTAAACTATACCCATCTGTACGCGGGGTGGAGCGCCGGAAAGGGCTGGCATTTTACATTAAATACTAAAAACTAAAGATGCCAGGAAGAATCCCAGACTGAAACCACTAAGTAATCTGAGATAAGCCCCCAAAGGCCACAGCTGCCGGCCCCCAGATCCGCAGAGCCCAATATATTGTCACCCTGCTTATTTAACTTATATGCAGAGTACATCATGAGAAATGCTGGGCTGGAGGAAGCACAAGCTGGAATCAAGATTGCTGGGAGAAATGTCAATAACCTCAGATATGGAGATAACACCATCTTTATGGCAGAAAGTGAAGAACTAAAGAGCCTCTTGATGAAAGAGAAAGAGGAGAGTGAAAAAGTTGGTTTAAAACTCAACATTCAGAAAACTAAGAGCATCCAGTCTCATCACTTCATGGCAAATAGATGGGGAAACAGTGGAAACAGTGACTGACTTTATTGGCTCCAAAATCACTGCAGATGGTGACTGCAGCCATGAAATTGAAAGACACTTACTTCTTGGAAGGAAAGTTATGACCAACCTAGGCAGCATATTAAAAAGCAGAGACATTATTTTGCCAACAAAGTTCCATCTAGTCAAGGCTATGGTTTTTCCAGTAGTCACGTATGGATGTGAGATTTGGACTATAAAGAAAGCTGAGTGCCAAAGAATTGATGCTTTTGAACTATGGTGTTGGAGAAGACTCTTGAGAGTCCCTTGGACTGCAAGGAGCTCCAACCAGTCCATCCTAAAGGAAATCAGTCCTGAATATTCATCGGAAGGACCGATGTTGAAGCTGAAACTCCAATCCTTTGGCCAACTGATGTGAAGAGCTGACTCATTTGAAAAGACCCTGATGCTGGGAAAGACTGAAAGTGGGAGGGGAAGGGGACAACAGAGGATGAGATGGTTGAATGGTATCACCGACTTGATAGACATGAGTTGAGGTGGACTCCGGGAGTTGGTGATGGACAGGGAGGCCTAGAGTGCTGTGATCCATGGGGTCAAGAAGAATCAGACACGACTAAGCGACTGAACTGAATTGAATTTCCCAGAATACCAGATCCTTTTGTAAGTAGAAAAAGAAAATGGAGAAAGTTAAACATTTCATCAATCAGGATATTAGATTTTTGTTGAAAACAAAACCAAAAACCTCTCAAGACAAAGCAAAGGCAGAAAGCCAACTTAAAATGACAGCAATGAGTTCTCTCTAGGCCAGGATTAAAGGCCAGAGTCCGGAAACCAGATAGTCTGCCCAATTCACCAGGCTTGACCTTCTTAAATTATTTTAATCTGCTAGGATGTTGTTTCTCTTTCTAGGGCCTTTTACTAAGTATTGACTAGATTTTTCCCAGATCAAATGAAGCCATTTGTTTGAATTAGTCATCCTTATTTACTAAAAACCAATTGATATATTTCATCAAGTTTGATATGTCAAATTATGAACAATTGAAACTAACTTAATTGAAGAAAATGAGATCTTGCATTCTTTGATGATTTGATGAAATTGAGTTGTTCATGTTCTCACTTTCTCTCCCAAGCCAAAGCATTGCATTGAGGTCATTTGTCCAAGCCACTTTAATATCAATTGTTAGTCATTTCACATATGCAGTAAACTTAGCCTCTCTATGTGTCACATAAGGAAGTCAGGAATATTTTTAGCCCCAGTTTCCCAGAGTTGGAAGAAGCCCAGTGTTCCTGTCTAGTAGAGCACTGCAGTGAAAAGCTAGATGCATCCTCTGTACCCTTGCAGGGTTGGCAGGCTTCCACAGATGCAGTCTTGGCAGCACAGAAGTAGTGATGGATTCACCATCCTATGCAGACAAGAAATTCAGTAAGGACCACAACCTCCCTGGGGACCCTTCTATTTACAGCCCAAAATTAATAGCAGGCTTTCTCCTTGTGGTTCACAGTTGCAGGGACAGTACCAGAAATTCTTAAACCAGCAGTTTAGTGATAGGGTGGTGGCACTACCCCTTCATTTTGTCTTACAAGATGGGAACCTTGATTTTTCCTAATTAAAATATCTTCCAAGGAGAGAGTGATCTGGCTGAGATATTAGTCACTCCCACTGAGCAGAAAGGCTATTTTAGAGGTGCTGAATTTTTGGTTGCAGTCTCTTTTCTATCTGCTATTCAGTTCAGTTCAGTTCAGTCACTCAGTCATGCTTGACTCTTTTCGACCCCATGAACTGCAGCACACCAGGTCTCCCTGTACATCACCAACACCTGGAGTATACTCAGACTCATGTCCATTGAGTCAGTGATGCCATCCAACCATCTTATCCTCTGTCACCCCCTTTTCCTCCCACTTTCAATCTTTCCCAGCATCAGGGTCTTTTCCAAAGAGTCAGTTCTTCACATCAGGTGGCCAAAGTATTGGAGTTTCAAGCTTCAACATCAGTCCTTCCATTGAATATTCAAGACTGATTTCTTTTAGGATGGACTGGTTGGATCTCCTTACAGTCCAAGGGACTCTCAAGAGTTTGCCAACACTATAGTTGAAAAGCATCAATTCTTCAGCACTCAGCTTTCTTTATATTTCAACTCTCACATCCATACATGACTACTGGAAAAATGATAGCCTCGACTAGATGGACCTTTGTTGGCAAAGTGATGTCTCTGCTTTTCAATATGCTGTCTAGGTTTGTCATAGCTTTTCTTCCAAGGAGCAAGTGTCTTTTAATTTTATGGCTGCAGTCACCATCTGCAGTGATTTTGGAGCCCCCCAAAATAAAGTCTGTCACTGTTTCCATTATTTCCCCATCTATTTTGCCATGAAATGATGGGTCCAGATGCTGTGATCTTAGTTTTCTGAATGTTGAGCTTTAAGACAACTTTTTCACCCTCCTCTTTAACTTTCATCAAGAGGCTTTTTAGTTCTTCGTTTTCTGCCATAAGGGTGGTATCATCTGCATATCTGAGCTTATTGATATTTCTCCCAACAATCTTGATTCCAGCTTGTGCTTCATCCAGCCTGGCATTTCTCATGATGTTCTCTGCATACAAGTTAAATAAGTGGGGTGACAATATATAGCCTTGATGTACTCCTTTTCCGATTTGGAACTAGTCTGTTGTTCCATGTCCAGTTTTAGCTGTTGCTTCCCGACCTGCATACAGACTTCTCAGGAGGCAGGTCAAGTGGTTTGGTATTCCCATCTCTTTATCTGCCATTACTCTTCTTCAATACTTCTAAGTTTAACCCACAAAGACACTATAAGCACATCTTCAGAAAAGGATATGGTTTATTTGTTCTGCTGTGTTGGAAATTTTGTACTGATTAAGTCACATACTTTCAACCTGTCACCCTGATAACCAGCACTGTTAATGCACAGCACAGTTCACTGGCCTAATTAAGTCCATGTTCATAGTCTGGACGCTAATAACTAGAGGGATGATAACTGCCACATATGAGGATCAAGAATATGTTCTTGGGCTTGTTAACATGCTGTTGTAACTACTTGAGCTGGCCAGCAAAAAATATTTCTTAACCAGTTAAAAACTTTTTAGTACCTATATATAATACTATATATATATATATATATGACACAGTGATTTCTTTAAAAATATATAGCCCTGGTGTTTTTGTGTCTTGTCTTTACTTTCTCCACTCTGAATTTACTGCTTTAGAAAGAACTTAGTCCTGGGTCAGCAAACGTTTTCAGATATTAAGTATTTTAGGAAAAGACCATGCAGTACCTGTCCAGCATCACCACTCATCCTGTCATTGTAATAGGAAAGTAGCCCTGCTCAATATGTAAACAAATGAATGTCTGCATCTCAATGAGTGAGTGAAAGTTGCTCAGTCATGTCCGACTCTTTGTGACCCCATCGACTATATAGTCCATTCTCTGGGCCAGAAGACGAGCAGGTAGCCTTTCCCTTCTCCAGGGGATCTTCCTAACCCAGGGATCAAACCCAGGTCTCCCGCATTACAGGCAGATTCTTTACCAGCTGAGCCACTATTTACCAAAACAGGTGACAGGCCAGATGTGGCCATAGTTTAATGATCCTGATCTAAACCGAAGGTTGATGAGGTCAGGAAACTACCTCTTCGTGTGTCCCCAGCACCCGGCACACAGTGGGTATTCAAATCTGTTAACCCGTATGAATAAAAGTAAATTTCAAGAACCAAGAAAGGATCCTAGATCAATTGTAATAGCAAAATGAATCACACCTAGCAGTGTGGAAACAAAGTAACTTGCCAGTAGAGAAACAGTTGCTGAATAACTGAAACTCAATTTTATTTCACACCCAAGATGAATTTCTGTCTTTTATTCTTGATTTATCCACTGGCTTATCTTTTGGGAACTTATTCTTGGTTCAAAACACTATTAAACACTTGGGCTGTGGCCCTACATATATTCGCTCTTTTAAAAAGTGCTCCAAGTAGAAAAAGATATGTTGAAGAGCTGCTTCTTTTCTGTGTGTGCCCATTCACAAGTTGTTTTAATTTTTCAGCTTCATCGAGTCATGTAGCTGCTGCCGCTGCTAAGTCACTTCAGTCGTGTCCGACTCTGTGCGACCCCATAGACGGCAGCCCACCAGGCTCCCCTGTCCCTGGGATTCTCCAGGCAAGAACACTGGAGTGGGTTGTCATTTCCTTCTCCAAAGTCAGGTAGGCTGCCACCTAATTTATTATTGACAGTTTTCTGTGGTTTTAGCTAAAACTTTGGCAGTTGATTTTTTTTTTAATGAAGGTAGCCAATATTCTAATAAAATTCAACCTTCTGTCCCTAGAGAAAGTATTCAGTTTTTTAGAACTTGCTTTCAGACCAGCTTTTCCCAGAAAGGCTTCATATCTTCCCTCTCTTTCAGAAATTCTCCCTTTTTGCAGTCAACTGTCACAGATAACTTATTGGCTATAAAGAGAGTTTTTAACTTTCAGTACAAAATAAACAAGGTGACATTGCAAATAAGCCTTATGGAATGATAAGCACACTATTTTTAAAGGCATTTACACAATATCCCTATCATAAGATGCTTAGGGGGCAAAATAAAGGAAATCAGAATTATAATCACCCAAAATAAATAATTTGCCCTTCTGGTTAAAAAGAGAAATGCTGGTATTAAAGATTTATAACAGAAATTCATCATAAGAAGAGACCTGTACAGTTTCTTTATTCAGCTTAGCTTTTTTAAAATGACTTTCTTCCTGCTCCATTGAGGCAGGATTGACAAATAAAAATTGCCTATACTTAAGGTCTACAACATGATAACTCGATACACATACACATTGTGAAATGACTACCACTATAAAGAATTTTCCTACCAGCGCAGGAGACATGGATTCAATCTATGGGTTGGAAAGAGCCCCTGGAGAAGGGAATGGCAAACTACTTCAGTGTTCTTGCCTGGGAAATTCCATGGACAGAGGAGTCTGGTTGGCTACAGTCTATGGGATCACAAAGACTCAGATACAACTTAGTGACTAAGCAACGACAAAATTAAGCTCATTAACATGTCCATCACCTCCCATAGCACCCCTATTTTTGTTTGTGCTGAGGACCCTTAAAAGCTACTCTTAGCAACAGTCATATATACATTACATTATTATTACCTACAGCCACCATGCTGTACATTACAGCCACAGAACTTACTCATTTTTCCCCCATGGAAGGGCACTTGATTTTAAATATAACAGCGTGTATATGTGAATCCCAAACTCCCAACCTAACCCTCTCCCCTGACTCTTCTCCACTGGCAACCCTAAGTGCCTTCTCTGGAGAACTTACTCGTTTTATAAGTGGAAATTTGTAACCTTGACCAACATATCCCTATTTCCTCTACTCCCAAACTCCTGGTAACCATTATTCTACTGTTTCTATGAGGTCAACATTTTTAGACTCCACAAACAGAGGCTAGTATATTTCTTAACAACAACAACAAAATCTCAATACTCAGGGGCAGAAAAAAAATACACCTATATACCTGGCTTCCTTTTCTCTTTTTTTTTTTTTTCTGGCCATGCCGTGTGGCATGCAAGATCTTAGTTCCCTGAGCAGGGGTCTAACCCATGCTCCCTGCGCTGGAAGCCCAGTCTTAACCACTGGACTGCAGGGAAGTCCTCCTTTTCTTTTTCTAATCTATCTTTTCAAAAAAGTCTTACTATAATGCCTTTCTTTTCTCCAAAAACAAATTGCATCTAGAGGTTTCAGAAAATTAGTACTGCCCTAAGGGGGAAAAAAAAAAAAGATGTAGCTACTGTATCCTACTTATCCTCTACTAGAGCCCAGATATGCCTGGTTATTGAAATCGTGAAATCATCCAGTCAGTCTTTAGAGCACACAGATGGCTGGGCCCTACTAAAGGGTCGGGTTGAAGGTTCTGTTAGTTTTGATGGAGATGGTCTTCAGATAGTCCTCACCGCATTTCAGATTTGGGAACCCTTGCACCAGAAGACTCTCTCCCAGCAAGACTGCTGTATCTGTTTCGCACTTTTATTATTCAAAGGCCCCAGATTCCTTTTCTCAGCAGTGAGCAGATTTTCTTTTCACCCTTTTGATCTTCACCAAAAATTAGGTGCCAGCCACAAAATCCTATTTACTCTTACTGTAAGCCCAGCATCTGTCTTAACAACCACAGACCTTCTTTCATTTTGTAGCCATTCCAGTCTTTGAAAACAAAGGCTGATGTTCACACACAGAAGTGTACTTTTCAGAAAGCCACAAAATAAAATGATTGTTTCTCGTTCTGATTGCAGAAAAACCATATGTCAGTTTAAATATCTTCTGCCCTGATTACACACATCAGTATGTGAAAATACTGGCAGAACCTAAGTATAGACTTCAACGCAACAATACGAAATTCCACCCACCACACTTGTGAAATTCAGAAACACAGCATTAATAATTAAAACGAAGAAAAACAACAACAACACATATTTGCTGAGTGTCTCTCTGTGCCAGGCAATTGGCAGATGAACAGAAACTTTCATTAAAAAAGACAGCATTTAGTAAGTGATTTCAGTGCCACGACCAGTGAGTTCCTTCATTAATATTTCCCAGCAAGTATTTAAGTTTCCCCAAAGAAATTATATTTTAGCAAAGAAATTTTTTAGATATGGTAATAATTGGGTTTTTTTTTCTGTATTGCTGAGATTTAAAATACTTTTTTTTTTTTTTGGCAGTTCAACAAAACTGTTNATTAAAAAAGACAGCATTTAGTAAGTGATTTCAGTGCCACGACCAGTGAGTTCCTTCATTAATATTTCCCAGCAAGTATTTAACTTTCCCCAAAGAAATTATATTTTAGCAAAGAAATTTTTTAGATATGGTAATAATTGGGGTTTTTTTTCCTGTATTGCTGAGATTTTAAATACTTTTTTTTTTTTTGGCAGTTCAACAAAACTGTTGACTTAGGTTCATTTTGTATATGGCTAATTTTATATACTTTAGATAATTCAATTACATGTCCAACAATAATACTTCTTCTTTTCTCTATGGAAAGAGTAGCATGAGTTCTTGTATTTTAGAGTTTCTAGACTTAGCTTATGAGAGAGTTTAGATACTAAGTGAGCTCAGTTAGAAATTTAATGCAGTGTTTCCAAAGCAAGGCTAAGGATGAAACTAAGACAGCAGCAATAAAAGGGGCAGAGAGGCAGTGGAGAAGACAAAGAGCGTTAAGCAGGTCTCCAAGATGATTTCTGGTTGTCAACTTGTAAGAATTGTGATACCGTATCTACCAAAATGGGAAACACATAAGGGCCAATCTGGTGCTGACACAAAGGGGGAGAAATGATGACTTCAGTCATAAATACATGGCATGTCTAGTGCAGACAGGACCAAATGCCTTCAGGTGAGCTACTCGATTGGTAGAAGAAAGTAACACCTCTAGCTGAATTCTCAAGAATAAGGATCAAACAAGATACGTACAATGCTCTAAAGGATTATGTATCAGGTATCTAAAAGGGGCTTCCCAGGTGGTGCCAGTGGTAAAGAACCAGCCTGCCAACGCAGGACATAAGAGATTTGGATTCAATCCCTGACTCAGGAAGATCCTCTGTAGTAGGAAATGGCAATGCACTCCAGTATCCTTGCCTGCAGAATCCCATGGACAGAAGAGTCCAGCAGGCTACCACCCATGGGGTCACAAAGAGTTGGCCCGACTGGGCACATGCACACCTTAAGTACATATATCAAGTATCTATTTGCCACAAGGAAACAAGGTATTTGTTTGCTGCATAAGAAACAACTATATAGCTCAAAAGGTTTAAATAATAAGTAATTTTTTAGTTCTGGATTCTGCTGGTGATTGAATGGCTCTTCCGGTCTCAGCTAGACTCACTCACACTCCCATAGTCACGTACTATCTGTTTCGGCTGGCTTAAAGTTTTGGCTACGACAGCTGGGCTGACTCAGCACTGCTCGACACAGTGTCTCATCCTCCAACAGGCTCGTTCTCAAGGCAGTGGGAAGGCTTAGTAAGGGAGGGTGAGAGCTCACCAAGCCTATTGAGGCCTGGCTCAGAACTGGGCACAGCTTCACTTTAGCACATTCTGCCAGCCAGAGCAAATCAAAGGCCAACTCAGATGCTAGAAGCAGGGAAATAGATTCTACCTCTAAATGGGAAGAAATCCAGCATGATATGACAATGGGTACGAATCAGGAGAGAATTGGAGCCATTTCTGCCATCAGTGTATCAGAGAGAATCAAATTTTTCTGATACAAACTGTTTTCTCATCTTAGAGAAGATGAATAAGAGATTTACAAAAATTTCAGAGATGAAAGGGAATTGAGCAATTAGGCTTTCAAATCCTTTAATGTGCCCAGTGTGGGAGCACAAGGAGATCTGCTCACTCATGATCAAATAGCTAAATAGTTACAAAGCCAAGATAAAAAGTGCTTCTAAGTTCTGGAACTCTGCCTTTCCATCTCACCACACCCCTAGTTCCCTGGAGTGTTCAGCCTCTTTAAATAACACAGTAGTAATAACTTTTTAATCAGGATGTGCTTTTTTTTTTTAGAACAATTTTTGGAAATGTGTATTTAATACAAATAATGAAATCCTCATTTGCAAAAAATATTATGAACACAAAGAAATTTTTTACAAGTGATTCTATCCATCCATTATCCATCATTATAAAGAAATATAAAGATAATAATGATTAAACACAATTTTGAGAGAAAATTATATAAATGGGTTTATTGTGATTTATATAATAAGTTTGACTCACTTCATCTTGTATTAATAATTTCTTAAAAGGTAGACCATAAACCATGCCAATCACTTATTTAGGGTTTCTCAAAACACTTCCTAATCCATAAAAGTTACTCTCATGCTATTTGATTTTTCTAGTTTATATCCCTTTTGTAGTAATTAAGGAATTCTTAGTTAAAAACAAAATGTAAGTTAATAGATGGCTTACTTCTCATGTATAGAAAATTAATTTAAGAATATAGAAATTTTAGTCTTTTCTATTTTTTGTACACCTTACTATATTTCATGACCAGCTTTTATAAACACCTGATGTAAATGAAACCTATTTAAAATGGTTTTTTTAAAAAGTGAAAATAACTAATTAACTAAACTGTAAATTATAGATGTGTATAAGAGACAGCTTCTCATGTATAGAAAATTAATTTAAGAATATAGAAATTTTAGTCTTTTCTATTTTTTGTACACCTTACTATATTTCATGACCAGCTTTTATAAACACCTGATGTAAATGAAACCTATTTAAAATGGCTTTTTTAAAAAGTGAAAATAACTAATTAACTAAACTGTAAATTCAGGAAAATGGTTAAATTCTGGATCTTCTATATCAAAAAAAAAAGAAAATCAAATCAGTGAGTAATTAAAATGCTTTAAAGATAATGTTATAATCAAAAAAAGAAGAAAAAGAAATAAAATGTTTACCTAGAACACAGTTCAGTCAATTCAGTTCAGTTCAGTTGCTCAGTCATGTCCGACTCTTTGCAAACCCATGGACTGCAGCACACCAGGCCTCCCTGTCCATCACCAACTCCTGGAGCTTGCTCAAACTCATGCCTATTAAACTGGTGATGCCATCCAACTATCTCATCTGTCGTCTCCTTCTCCTCCTGCCTTCAATCACACAGTTACAATTTTTTAAATATGTACAATAAAAATACTGAAAGGATGTATAACAAAATATGCACAATGTTTTCTTTCTTTGGATGAGAGAACTCTAAGTGATTTATATTTTAATATACTTTTAATCAATCAAAATAATTTAAAAATTACATTATTTAAATGGTTAGCAATTGAAAAATAAGGAAGTAAGCCATGAGATTAAAGTGATTGCACATATTTAAAATGTAAACTTTTGAAGATAATATATTTGAGTAGAACAAATACTAGACAAAACATTTAAAGTTGATCATCATACTTTTTAATCATCCTACACTCAAAAATGTGTCTTGAGACCATAAAATTAGAATGTATGAGGTAAAAATCCCATTTCAAAGATAAAAAGTTGATTTGTACCCAGAAAGATTAAATGACTAATTTTTCCAATAATATATAACCAGTCCATTGTAGAATCAAGACTCACAATCTAGTCATGCTCTATTTTATCATTCTGTCTCTCTAAAAAATACTAAAGGAGACAATAAATTAAAATGCTGAGAGTTAACGAGCAGTGTTGTACCCAGTTTTTAAATATGTAATTGTCTTGCTTATCTTCTCTCATTTATGAGTTCGTCTCTAGAAATAGTCAGTCAGTTAGTTCAGTAGCTCAGTCATATCTGACTCTTTGAGATCCCATGGACTGCAGCATGCCAGGCCTCCCTGTCCATCACCAACTCCCAGAGCTTACTCAAACTCATATCCATCCAGTTGGTGATGCCATCCAACCATCTCATCCTCTGTCGTCCCCTTCACCTCCTGCCTTCAATCTTTCCTAGCATGAGGGTCTTTGCCATTGAGTCAGTTCTTCTCATCAGGTGGCCAAAATATTGGAGCTTCAGCTTTAGCATCAGTCCTTCAAGTGAATATTCAGGACTGATTTCCTTTAGGACTGACTGACTTGACCTCCTTGCAGTCCAAGGGACTCTCAAGAGTCTCTCCAACACCACAGTTCAAAAGCATCAATTCTTCAACACTCAGCTTATCTTAAAATGTTCTCACATTTTAGGATTTGCATATGGACATGACAATGTATTTTAAATTTTTTCATTTTACTATCTTGATCTCATTTCAGATATTTTTGCTTTTGATAAAAAAAATCACAATTTTCTTCAGTCATTTTAGTTTAGGGAAAAAAAGTAACACAGAAAGCTAAGAACTAAAACATTTACTCTTTTCTCACTAGCAAGTGTATAGCAGTAAGCACCACAGAGCAAGTCTTGTCATTAGTGAATTTCTAGCCTATTGAAATAAAAAGATGCATATGACATGGTGCCTGATTTCAAAGAGCTTATAGTAGACTGGAGATAGACAGATACACAAGCAACTAAGAGCAACACAGGGTTGTAGTTACTTATAAAGATGTCTTTACAAGTTTAAAAGAGGAATTAATTATTTCTCCCTTGGGGGATATGAGATAACGTTGTCAGGAAGTGCTTTGTAAAGTCGAACTTGGGCTGAAAATGCCTCAGAAAAAAAATCCAAGTTATTAAAAAAAAAAAAAACCTAGCAACTAGGTTTGAAGATTTTACCAATTCAAATGACCATTCTATTAAGGAGATAGAAAGAGATATTTCATAGA
>SJYX01000218.1:210532-221713 GCA_006410675.1 Oreotragus oreotragus
ATGACACCACTCTTATGGCAAAAAGTGAAATAGAATATATAAAGATATGATAAACATCCTTAGAAATTATGGAACAAGTTTGCCTTAGGAGAAGGTTTGTTTCAGTAGTCTAAATGGATTAATAAACACCAGATCAAATTCATATAGAAAGAAATAAACCTAGACATTTACTGATAAAATCAATGAATTTGAGGTTTTTAGGAAAAAGAAAACTATACATACCCAGACCAGATAGGGCATGGGAGGTAGGGAAAAAATAGAAAATGGGCAAAGAAAAAAATGTTTAGAAACAGCCATCTCTACAACACTGCAAGCTTTCAATGCTTCTAAAGATAAAGACTGTGATCTATGGATTCTGAATTCACTCAAATTATCATTCATATCTAAGGGCAAAAAGGTTTTATAAAGATTCAGGATGTATATCACTTCTGTGAAATAATTGCCGTAAGAAGCGTTCCAACCAATTGAGACTTGAATCAAAGAATTTTAAGGATGAAAAAAGCAAAACAAATAACTCAATAAACAACTGTGATGTTTTGAAAAATGGTAGCAACATTACTTCCCTTCCCACAAACTGGGAATGTGGCCTTGCGGCTGTTCTCGGGTGATGAGGCAGAATCTGTTTCTGCACAATCATGTATCTGGGCTAGACCTGTGATTATTCTGGCCAATAGAAACTATAAACTTGACATTATGCTAATTCCACACAAAACCCTTAACTGATACGGCAGTTTCTACTTCTTTCCTCTTGGAGCCCTGAGCTCCCTGTAGGAAGGATCAGGAGGTTTCATCAGACAGAGGGGCTACGTGGAGGTGCATGAATCACCTCAGACACCTAGCCCCACTGAGCCTTCAAATAACTTCAACCTCCAGCCTCTAACTGCAAACACATAAGAGACCCCGGTGACAACCACCCAAATGAGCCCCATCAACCCAGAAAACTATGAGATAATAACAAATTGGTGATTTTTAAGATACTAACTTTTGAAGTGGTTTGTCACACAGCATTAGATCCCGAAACAAGGAGTGAAATACAGTGTATTACCTAATTGCTGTTAATATTATCATAAAATGTTCAAATGTATTTTTTAAAGTTTTAAAAGATATGATACAAGATGCTAAAAAATTAGTAATAATATTCTGAATCTAAAAATCCCATGTTCTTTTGATAAAAACTCAAAAGTGGGAGGAGATGAGAGAAGGAATTAAAAGTGTAATGCATTCTTCAACTTACATGGAGGATGAAAATAGTTACTATTTCATTCTTTACATTAATAGATAAATTAATAAACAATTTATTTTCAAAAGGAAAAAAGTTTTATTGTGTTTCTGATTACAACTCAGTAAATATTAGTTATAAAAGATTTACTTGATACAGAAAGGTATAAAGAAAAAATAAATACTAACAATTTCACTTTCTAGAGATATTAGCAATATCCATTTGGTTCATAATCTTAATTTGTATTATGTATGTTAATTAAGAGTCTGTTTAACACGAAGTTAAAAGACATATTTAAACATGATTCCACAAGTACTCCATCTCTATTTAAAGAAATTTTCAACTAGCTAGCATCTTTCTAAAGCATTCATTAGTAAGCACTTCCTGAGTGCATGCTAAGTCACTTCAGTCGTGTCCATCTGTTTGTAACGCTATGCACTATAGCCTGCCAGGCTCCTCTGTCCTTGGGATTCTCCAGGTAAGAATACTGGAGTGGGTTGCCATTCCTTTCTCCAGGGGATCTTCCCAACCCATGGTCAAACCTGCATCTCTTACGTCTCCTGCATGGTCATCCCCATAATCAATACACCTCTTAAAAGTAAATGATCTCTTCACTCTTCACCTTACATAATCAGAGAGAGGGATGGCAAATTGTGTCATTAATACTATACTTAAGAGTTTAGAAAACTCTCAAACTATGATGAATTACATTTGGTATGGTTTAATTGCAGTACCACAGTTCAAAAGCACCAATTATTCGGTGCTCAGCTTCTATTTTTTTTTAATTTAAATTTATTTTAATTGGAGGGTAATTACTTTACAATATTATATTGGTTTTGCCATACATCAACGTGAATCTGCCATGGGCGCTCCGCTTTTAAACTGTGGTGTTAGAAAAGGTTCTTGAGAGTCCCTTGGACTGCAAGGAGATCTGACCAGTCCATCCTAAAGATCAGTCCTCAATATTCATTGGAAGGACTGATGCTGAAACTGAAACTCCAATACTTTGGCCACCTGATGTGAAGAAATGACTCTTTTGAAAAGACCCTGATGCTGGGAAAGATTGAAAGTGGGAGGGAAAGGGGATGACAGAGGATGAGATGGCTGGATGGCATCACCGACTCAATGGACATGAGTCTGAGTAAACTCCGGGAGTTGGTGATGGACAGGGAGGCCTGGAGTGCTGCAGTTTGTGGGGTCCCAAAGAGTCAGACACAGCTGAGCAACTGAACTGAATTACAGCACAAGTCTTGAGCTATTTTATTGAGTATAATACTACTTTGAAATAAATAGATCATTGTATGCCAAACAAACCAATCTTGTTTGATAGTGATGTAGAAAGATACCTATGCTCATTAACGTTGCCATTTCCTTCTCCAGGGGATCTTCCCAACCGAGGCACTTAACTCTGCATTGCAAGCAAATTCTTTACCATCTGAGTCACCAGGGAAGCCCCATTCTAATTGGGTATCATTTTAAATTTAAGACTTACACTAAAATCACTATTTCCCTGTATTAGCTACAGAATTCCAATCCAATTAGATGTTCTAAGAGTAAAGGAAGTCAGTATTCAGTAAGTTTAGAAAATTCTATCACAAACCATACTGAAAAGATTATTCTCATTCATGTCTCCTTGTTTCCCTGTGCAAGATTTCCTCTGAGGGATATATCCAGCCACAGAATTGTTATGGCAACGAGTATGCACACATGCAGTGTTCCTAAATCTTCCTTACGTCCCTTAATCTTCACAATGGCTGCACCAGGATATACCTCATCCAGCAGTGATGAAGGGTTATTGATTTCTACAGCCTTGGAAGTACTTGACATTATTCAACTCTTTAAGCATTTCCATTCTCATGGATAAAGTTTTAACGTGCAATTATCCAAGTTGAGTTTCTTTTCATATGCTTTATAGATATTTTAGCTTTCCCCTTCTGTGAATTGTCACTTTATATTATGTTTTAATCCTTTACTGATTGTTCATCCCAAACCTCTTCTCCTATTCTATTGATAGTGTCTTACATGAAACAGGAAATCATTAATTTTCATGTCATCTATTATACCAATTTTTTATGGTTTGTGCTTTTTTTTCCACCTCATTTAAGGAATTCTTCCCTGCTGTTTTCATGAAGACATTCTCCGACATCACTTTATAATAGTTTTATAGTTTTGCCTTTTGTCTTTAGATCTTTATTCCAACGAGAGATTATTTTTGTACTATGCCATAGAATGAGTTTGGGAGCTATTTTTCTCCAAATATTTTGTCAGTTTTCAAAATACTGTTTATCAAATAATCTACCATTTCCTCAATGATCTACCAACAATTCAACAAGCCCCCATACACACACAGATTTGTCTTAGATTGTCTCCTATTCTTTGTTTATTTGGCATTTCTAGAACTAGTATCTGGAGCAGGAAACAGCAACCCACTCCAGTATTCTTGCCTGGAGAATCCCACAGACAGAAGAGCTTAGCGGGCTACAGTCCGTGGGGTCGCAAAGAGTCAGATGCGACTGAAGCAACTGAACACACACACACACAGAACCAGTATCACGCTGAGTCACTATAGCTTGTTGGTACTGTTGTTCAGTTGCTAAGTTGTGTCTGACTCTTTGAGATCCCATGAAGCTTAATAGCCTATATTAACTAACATCTGGCAAGATAGTCCCCACATTGTTCTTCTTTGTAAGAACTGGTTTAGTTATGTGTAGATCTGCATGTACCCAAATCACTGCTGGGGCTTCCCCGGTGGCTCAGCACTAAAGAAACTGCCTGCAATGTAGGAGATGCAGGAGACGAGGGTTCCATCCCTAGGTCAGGAAGATCCCTTGGAAGAGGAAATGGCAACCCACTCCAGTATTCTTGCCTGGAAAATCCCATTGACAGAGGAGCCTTGTAGGCTATAGGCCATGGGGTCACAAAGAATCGGACACGACTGAGCAACTGAACAATTCACTGCTGATGGGTTTTTAAAATTTTTATGTGTTTCTTGTTTTCATCTTTGTTTTCCTGAGGTACAACTGACATAAAGCATTATCTAAGTTTTTTCCTACTCAGATCTACTTTTGTGTCTTTTAAAGTTTTAAAATATTATCCATAATAACTTGCATTTTAAGTCAATTCCTAGACATTTTATTTATTACCTTTTGACTGTTGTAAATATCATATTATAGCCTACTACATTTTCTAACTGGCTGTTGGTGTAAACAGATTCTATTGGCTTTTACTTATTGATTTGTGCTCAAGCAACCATGCCGAACTCTCTCTTCAGCATTAATAGCTTGTCTGTTGATTCTCTTGGGTTTTCTATGTAAATAATCAATTCATCTACACATACTGACAGTTTAGTTTCTTCACTTATAGTCTTATCCTTTTTTTCTCTTACTTCTCATCTTCATTGGCCAGGACATGCAGTCCTTTGTTGAACAGAAAGGGTCATAGCAGGCATCCTTGTTTGTTACTGACCTTAAAGGGAAGGCTTCTAAGATTTCTCTGCTAAGTATGATGTTTGAACATTCTTACCAGATCTGCCACTTAGGCAATACAATGTCTAATAGTATGTTTATTAATAAAGAAATCAGAAACTTTATTTTGGGAGATAGAATTTCTTGCCAATATAACAGTAAGCTCCAAACTAAACTAAAAATTTGAACACATTATCCAACTTAAAATAGTTTAATTGTGCTTTTACATCCTGGGTTTTCTCATTTCCCTTTGCCAAATTGTGATCAGGGGATAAAGAAACAATGTCAGCAGTCATCTGCAAAAAGGCTGAAATAATACATAGTTTCAACTATAGACATAAGTTCTGCATCATTGTACATAAGGTGTGTAACTAGTGGAA
The DNA here is from genome assembly GCA_006410675.1 of Oreotragus oreotragus. Lineage (NCBI taxonomy): Eukaryota > Metazoa > Chordata > Mammalia > Artiodactyla > Bovidae > Oreotragus > Oreotragus oreotragus. Next base: position 215,596 of record SJYX01000218.1, read on the forward strand.
CTACTTAATAGTATAATACTTAATGGTATAATATTATAATAGTATAATTTTATAAGTATAATACTTAATAGTATTAAATAGTGCAACTATTAAATACTGAACTATTAGTTCAGTATAATATACTAACATATTAAGTTTTAATATTCACATTTTCGAGGAAGATCAGTATTTGAATACCATATGTACCCAGGAACTAACTATGTGATTTTAAGCAAGTTACTTAATCTCTCACTAAATTCACTTTCTCCTTCTGTAAAATGTATATAAATGTATGTAAGAGTCTGCTCATAGGGTTGTTTTAATGAGATTAATAAATTTATCTCATAAAATTTTTGTGAAAATTGTATGTTTTTGTGACGACAGCATTTACAATGATGCTTGACCTAATGCTATTATTATTTCACATACATTTTATTTGAATCTCATAAAAACTCTATGATGCTGGCAGAATCTATATGAATGTATATTTTTTACTTATATTACAGATGAGAAAAGTCAAATTCATACACAAGACTAATATTCAACAGGCATACAATGGCATATTCTTATCAGGTATTTAAATGTTGAGATAACTCCATATAGATTTACTGCCTAAGCACTCCAAGTACTACAAATCACCTCCCACCTCAATTCTCCACTTTCTCCGCAGGATCCACGGACTTCTCCATTGATCTAGCAGTTAATAAGTTATACGTGTCTAGCATAAGGGCTCAAAAAAGGTTGATTGGTGATCATGAGTTCCAGATTATTGAAAATTTTTTAATATCATCTTTGTTTATTCTCTAAGATTCAAACTCAGCTCTTCACAAAACCAAGTTCTAATTTACATAACAGATTATATAAGGAGGAAAAAATGGACCATAATTTCAATGCATAATCTTCTCATAAGTAAAAAAAGTAAAAGAATCCAGGAGAAGAAAGAGAATGTTAATTAGTTCAGTTCAGTCATGTCCAACTCCTTGTGACCCCATGGACTGCAGCATGCCAGGCTTCCCTGTCCATCACGAACTCTCAGAGCCTGTTCAAACTCATGTGCATCAAGTCAGTGATGCCATCAAACCATCTAATCCTCTGTTGTCCCCTTCTCCCCCTGCCTTCAATCTTTCCCAGCATCAGGGTCTTTTCAAAGGAGTCAGTTCTTCACAGCAGGTGGCCAAAGTATGGGTGTTTCAGCTTCAGCATCAGTCCTTCCAATGAATATTAAGTACTGATTTCCTTTAGGATTGACTGGTTGGATCTCCTCACAGTCCAAGGGACTCTCAAGACACTTCTCCAACATCACAGTTCAAAAGTATCAATTCTTTAGCACTCAGCTTTCTTTATGGTCCAATTCTCACATCCATACATGACTACTGGAAAAACTATAGCTTTGACTAGACAGACTAGACAATGTCAAAAGTGCCTTTCTACTGATGGAATTAAATCAACCAAATCATGTTTTAAAGTTTGATTTAGTAAGGACTGAACATTAATAGAAATATGTATATGCCATATTATTATATTATCTCTCACTTGAAATTATAAACGCTTATAAATCAAACTGAAAGTGTAAGTGAAAGTCACTCAGTCATTTCCAACTCTTTGAGACCCCCCTGGAATTCTCCAGGCCAGAATACTGGAGTAGGTAGCCATTCCCTTATCCAGGGGATCTTCCAGACCCAGTGATTGAACCCAGGGTCTCCCACATTTGTAGGTGGATTACTTACCAGCTGATGCAGAAGGGAAGCCCAAGAATACTGAAGTGGGTAGCCTATCCCTTCTCCAGGGGATCTTCCCAACCCAGGAATCGAACCAGGGTCTCCTGCATTGCAGGCAGATTCTTTACCAACTGAGCTATCAGGGAAGCCTTTTAGAAATCAAGGATCATATCATATTTCCTTATATTTTCTCATGAGACTTAGCATACTCAACTATGTTTTACTATAAAATATGCTATATATTTAGCTGATATCAGGTGTCAACTATAAAAAAATTGAACAGGTGAATTAATTAATAAATATACTAGCAAAAGAAGCTAATTAATGATGGTGAGATTTCTGGGCCAGCTCAATTTAATTCCCCAGTTAAATTCAATAAGTATCTATTGATCAACTACTCTGAGTCAGACACTTAGACTTTATGAAAATACAAGACCTACAGTGTAAAACCAAATAATCTAATCAGCATTCTCTATGGGGTATCTTTTTTTTAATGCATTTCAAGTCCCTGCAACTTTGGAGTAGAAAAACATATCCTTGTTAGTTCCTTATTTGATATTCAATATTTCCATAAAAGAAAGCAACTTTCCATATCTTCAGAGCTACTCCTCAAGAAACATACCTCTCCTCTCTCTCTCTTTTCCTCTCTCACACACACAAGGAGAGAGAGAGAAAGCTAAAGAGAAAAGATAAAGTACAAAAAGGTATCTATTGGTTAATCATACCTAAAATTCATGCTGACGCTGCTCAGATCTTTATTTGGCAATGACTTCATTCTTAAAAAATAAAAGATACTTTCAAACATATTTAAAACAGGAGGAAACAGCCCTTCCAGGGAATTTAATGCCCTCTTTCATCTACCTCAAAAAACCAGTTTAAAAAAGCAAGCACTTGCCAACCAAACCAACAAGCAATTGTACCTAAGGTCACAACACCACACAGTCAGGCATCTGAAACGCAGCTGACAGCTCTTCCATTAAAACAGGCTACACCGTCATCATTAACAAGTCATCAATCTGCTGAGTCATTTTCTATATCATTTCCTCTCTAAAGGCATGAGGGTCACATAGCACCATTGTATTAAACAGCTATGGGAAATCTGAAAAATATTTAAGATGGAGAGTATGACTTGGTGTATAACTTCCCACTTACAGTTTTATCTATCAGACTAGCATACCTGGTATTCTCATCATTAGCATCAGAAGTTCCATAAACATATCATAAGTAATATAAGGTTCTGTGTTTGCAATTTGCTTACAGTCACATCAGAAAGAAATTTCATGGTAGCTGCCTAGTTCCAGGAGTCATTTATTCTCATTAAAAAACTGAAGCCAGCCATTATATGAACAGAGTTGACAGTCACTGCTTGAGAGAAACTCAGAACAATTGGAACGTCATTTGGCTGACTCAGTGGATACTGGGGGGGAAATTTGCCTAGACTGAGCTTATGCGGGTGCATCATTTAATTTTATTCCAGCTAAATCTTAATTTGTAGTGAGATTTAAAGAAAAACTGCCTACTCCCTCAGAAAGTTGAGGGATATCTAAACACACAGCTTGTTTGTTCATGTGTGGAACTGCAAGACTTTTTTAAAACCTCTATTTGGTGCTGTGAGGGTATGAGATATTTTTCTTGGGTCTCTAGTTCTATAATCTGTTTCCTGAGAATCTTACCACAGCCAATTTTCTCATGAGAGAAGCTCAGTTTCAGGGACTAACAAAGCCCAAGAATCAAACTGAAGTCCAAGGTAAGCAGTCATCATAAAAGAATATTGATTAATAGATCCTTACTCATTTTCAAATTACTAGCAATACAATTTGTTAATCACTTTTGTGATAGCCACCAGTTCCTTAGTTGTATTCCTGGAAAAACGGTATTAGTGCAGCGCTTCATAAACTTTTTAACAAATAGTAAAATTATTTTATGTTAAAATAAATTAAAGACAAAATAAATTTGGAGCATTGTCACAGTGCCTCATAGGACTCCAACATCGGTGTAGTAACTCTACTATTTTTCCTCTTGGTCACAGATTCCTCCTTCGCCATCAACTTCGCTGATTCATTCTCAACTTCCTGATCTCCTAACACTTAACAGGAGCATTGCAGCATTCCACTTTCTTTCATCTTTATATACATCAATTACTTCAACTTTCAGGGCATTAAAGACCATCAGAAGGCCAGGGATGCTGAAATTTACTAGTTCTAAACTCCAGACTCATACAACCAAATGTTTTCTCATCACCTCCATTAGACTCAGTGCCTGACAGTCTAAACTGCCTGCCTCCCAACCCACTCCCCTCAGAGCCGTCCTTATCTCTGTGAATAGCAACTTCTAGGTGCTCAGGCCAGAAGCCTTGGAGTCATTTTAATTCTCCTGTTCCCTCTCACCCAACATCTAATCCATCAGAGATCTTTCTTGACTTCACTTTCCAAATACAGCCAATGGAGAAACACTTGGCAGTGAAAAGGGGCATGCATGCACATGTGTGTGCACACACAAGCACACACATAGCACAAGTGCACAGGGAGGAATTTCAAAACTATTACTCCAATCCAACAAGTTAGACACAGAAAAATGCAGTGTAGTTCATTTATGTGAAATTCAAGAACTGGCCGACCTAATCTATGGTAACAGAGATCAGAATAATCATTACCTCTGGAAAGTTGCTGAATGAATTGACTGAAAAGGTACAAAAAAAGGTTAGAGAAATTGAAATGCTCTATAGTGTGATCTAGGTGGTAGTTACAAGGATGCATATACATGCTAAAATCGACCACCCTGTTCACTTCAAATTTATAAATTTTATTTATAACCATCACAATATTGTGAAGTAATTATCTTCCAATTAAATAAACTAAATAATTTTTAAATATATTGACCATTTTAAAAATTTATAATTTTACTGTATATTAATCATACCTCAGGTAAGTATTCATATGTGTGTAATACGTATTACACCTTCTAGTGCCTTAGAAGGGTTAAAAAGTTGAAAACTTTTTGAAAGATTTAAATATGTGGTTCACAGATCCTCCCCAGCCAACTCAACAAAAGCTGAAAATAAATAAGGGATTATCTAGGAAAGACCTGTGGAAGAACCTCTTGCCTCATGGAATAAATTCCAAGACATACACGAGGAGGCCCACAAGATTCTTAAGAATGTTATACAAACAGAACCAATTTGGACAAGCAGAACCAGTTCGAAAAGAGGACAAAAAAAAAGGAAGTTTTCCACAAGCAGAAAACAGACTGATAAAACTATTCAGTTCCAAGTACATGCTGCTGCTAAGTCGCTTCAGTCGTGTCCGACTTTGTGTGACCCCATAGACAGCAGCCCACCAGGCTTCCCACTCCCTGGGATTCTCCAGGCAAGAACACTGGTGTGGGTTGTCATTTCCTTCTCCAATGCATGAAAGCAAAAACTGAAAGGGAAGTCACTCAGTGGTGTCCGACTCTTCGCAACCCTATGGACTGCAGCCTACCAGGCTCCTCCGTCCATGGGATTCTCCAGGCAAGAGCACTGGAGTGGGGTGCCATCGCCTTCTCCGAAGTACATGCTACCCTTCATGAAAAAATAAAGACAACTTCAAAGGTGGAGCCACAAACCTAGAGGGTAGAACCAGAAACCACGTGGATCGTTCTCAGGTCTTAAAACACAATGTCACCCATGCTCCTGGATTCAAAATTGCTTAGGGCTGGGGGTTCTTTTTTCAACTTTCCTCACCCTTTGAGTGACAAGGTGCGTAACTTCTGCAATGTCTGCCTCACAACAGCATTTTGGCACCAGCTCATTGTTTCTTGAGTTTCACAATTTCATACATAGAGAGAAATTGTGCTTCAGAATGGATTACAGATGAGCCTCTCACATATCTGGTTAGATTATGAGATCCTGGGCTTTAAGCTAATGAAGTTAGATGAGGTTAGATTACTTGTACTTCACTTGCTGCTGTAATACGTTGAGATACTGGGGAATGTTGGGACTGGGTGAATGCATTTTGAATGTAGGTTAGATATTAATCTTTAGGGAGCAGTGGGTAGACTGTGGCAATGCCACCCCCAAAGATGTCCACATCCTAATCCCTCAGTTCAGTTCAGTCAGTTCAGTCGCTCAGTCATGTCAGACTCTTTGCGACCCCATGAATCGCAGCACGCCAGGCCTCCCTGTTCATCACCATCTTCTGGAGTTCACTCAGACTCACGTCCATCGAGTCGGTGATGCCATCCAGCCATCTCATCCTTGGTTGTCCCCTTCTCCTCCTGCCCCTAATTCCTCCCAGCATCAGAGTCTTTTCCAATGAGTCAACTCTTCGCATGAGGTGGTCAAAGTACTGGAGTTTCAGCTTTAGCATCATTCCTTCCAAAAAACTCCCAGGGTTGATCTCCTTCAGAATGGACTGGTTGGATCTCCTTGCAGTCCAAGGGAC